>PVJN01010769.1:0-22716 GCA_004026805.1 Lasiurus borealis
CCCTCCTCCTCCCTCCTCTTCCCTCCTCTTCCCTCCTCTTCCCTCCTCTTCCCTCCTCTTTCCTCCTCTTCCCATAGAGGCTGCTTCCTGGTGCTCCGATCTGAGCTACATGCTGTCTTCGCAGAGGCCTTCTTAGGCCACCTCCTCGCACCCTCTATGGCATTACTGTATGTTCGGCTTCCAGTTTTTGCCGGATGTATTTTCTTTGTTTGTTGCTGAGCTGTCTCTAAGGAATGTGAACTACTTGAGAGCAGAGTCAGTCACACTTGTTCTCATAATGGTATCAGTTTGAACTCATAATGGTAGCAAGTACCCAATAACTATTTCTTCACTAGATGGATGGGTGGGTGGGTGGGTGGGTGGGTGGATGGATGGATGAACAAGTAAATTACATAAGTAAATAATTAAAAAAGGAAGGCAGTAATCTTACAGCATACAATAAGCACAATAAATTAAAAATCTGTTTGCCTGGCCGGTGGTTTGAGCAGTTGACCTTTGAACCAGAAGAGCAGGAGGCCATGATTCAATTCTCAGGCAGGGCGCATGCCCAGGTTGCGGGCTCAATCCCCATAGGGTGCCTGCAGGAGGCAGCCAGTCAGTGGTTTTCTCTCATCATTGATGTGTTTGTCTCTCTCCCTCTGCCTCTCTGAAATCAATCAAACATACATGTATGTGTGTGTGTGTGTGTGTGTGTGTGTGTGTGTGTATATATATATATATATATTTTTTTTTTAAAGCTGTTCCTGACTGAAATTTTTTCTCCTTTTTCACATATAGGATTTTAGTTTTAACTCATCAGCATGGGTTAGGGTTGCAGACAGTTCAGTTACCTACCAGGGCAAGGAGATTATTGGTAAGGATAGTCCAACCCACTCAGTAATCTGAAAAGCATTGCGTATTTCAGGTTGTGGCCAGAGTTTGCTGCTGTGAACACGCACATTCTTACTTCGTGGCAATTAACTGTCTTCCCTGCCCCTGCCTACTTCCTCTCTGAAATCCCTGCCTACTCCCTCTCTGAACTCCCTTCCCTGCCCCTGCCCACTCCCTCTCTGAACTCCCTGCCCTGCCCTTGCCCACTTCCTCTCTGAACTCCCGAAGGAGTCTCCTCCCTCCTGGAGTTGGTCTTCCTGATCCCTGTTCTTGCTTCCTGCTGGCCCATCCTCCCCACTGCAGCCAGGAAGAGCCTGGCATACAGATAGCTGCACCTGTGCCATTTTATTCCTCGGGGCAAAAAACAAAGATGTAAATGTTTTGTGTTTTCCAAATTATTTTATTTTTTATAACAACGTTCTTAAAATATAATCCCCATCCCATACAATTCCTCATTCAAAGGCTACAATTCGCTGGTTTTAGGATATTCACAGGGCTCTGCACCCATCTCCACAATAATTCTAGAACATTTCCAGCGCCTCAGAAAGAAGCCCTCCACCCTTTAGTGTAAGCCCCGCGCCTTTCATCCTTCCCACCCCTAGGCAACCGCAAATCTGTTTTCTAACTCTACGGATGTGCCTGTACTGGACCTTTCACATCAGTGGGATCATCGGATACGTGGTCTTTGAGACTAGACTTCTTTTCACTGAGCATGAACTTCTCAAGGCTTACCTGGGTCGTAGCATACATCAGTGCTCCGTTCCTTTTCGTCGCTGAATGATATTCATTGTATGAATGTACGGCATTTTGCTTGCTCATTAGGTGATGGACACTTGAGTCATTTCCACTTTGAGCTTTTATGAATAACTAGAGGTCTGGTGCACAGATTCATGCACCAGTGGGGTCCTTTGGCCTGGCCTGTGGAGATTGGGCCGAAACTGAAAGCAGAGTCAGTCTCTCTCAATAAAGCATACATGTATGTGTGTGTGTGTGTACACACACACACACACACATACATGAGCATCATCGTAGGAATTCATAGATGGGGTCCCAGATTGCGAGAGGGTTGTTCTCTGGTGACACACCCCAGAATCAAGTTCCCTTCTCTCTGGCTCCAGGTGCGTCACCCGAAAACCGCAGCTGCCAAGTCACCACAGCTTGGCAGCTCCTGTGTTGAGCCCCCTGGTGGTCAGTGCACGTCATAGCTTCTGGTCGAAAGGTTGGCCTGCGGCTTAGGCTTTTATATGTATAGATGCCGCTATGAATGCTTGTTGTACAGATTTTTGTGTTGACATAGGTTTTCATTTCTTTGGGATGTGTACCTGGGAGTGGCATTGCTGAGTCAAAGGGAAAGTTCATGCTTAACTTTTTGAGGAACTGCCAGACTGTTTCCAAAGTGCTTTTACATTTATTTTATGTCTCCATCCGCAGTGCTATGAGGTTCTGATTTATCTACATTCTTGCTAACTCTAGTTATTATCTGGCTTTCTGTGTTAGCCATCTTACTCAGTGTCAAGCTGGTATATCACTGATAGCTGATGATGATCTTGAACATCTTTTCATGTGCTTATAAGACCTTTGTCTTCTTTATAGGAATGTTTGTTCAGATCCTTTGCTCACTTTTATTTGGGTTGACTTTTTAGTATTGAGTTATAAGAGTTCTTAATATGTTGTAGATAAATGATTTACAAATATTTTCTACTATTTTATAAGTTGCTTTTTCACTTTCTTGATAGTGTTTTTTTTTAAATAAAATAGTTTTTAATATTGATGAGGCCCAAATATTTTCTCATTTGTTGCTTATACAATGGTACCTCAAGATAAGAGTGCCCTAACATACGAGATTTTTTAGATAGCAGCAGTCGAGCGAGCAATTTTTGCTTTGAAATACGAGCGACATTTGAGATAGGAATAATCGCGCGGATTGGCCGGCTGCACACGACCCACCAGTTTACTGCGTCTCAAGCGTCTCATAGTTTCCCACGCCTCAAGGTTATGGAACGAATTAAACTCGTATCTCAAGGTACCACTGTATTTCTGATGTTTTATCAGTAAGAATCCATAGCTAAGTCCAAAGTAATAAAGATTTACTCCTGTGTTTTCTCCTTTGATTTTTATAGTTTGGGCTCTTACATTTAGGTCTTTTGAGTTATTTTTTCTACCTGGTGTGAGGTCAGCAGCTGTACCATTTTACATCCCCAGCAGCAAAGCACCAGGTTCCAGTTTCTCCATACCCTTCCCAACACTTGTTATTTTCTTTCTCTTTTTTTTAAGACATTCTAATGGGTGTGAAGTGATAGCTCACTGTGGTTTTGATCGTCATTTCCCTACTGATTAGTATTGTTGAGCAACTTTTCATGTGCCCAGGGGCCATTTTTATATTGTCTTAGAAAAAATAGCCACTCAAGTCTTATGCCCATTTTTAAATTGAATTATTTATTTTGTTGTTGTTGAGTTAATAGGAGTTCTTTATATATTCTGGATATCAATATTTATCAGATATATGAGTTGTAAATATTTTCTCACATATGTGGGTTGCCTCTTCATTCTGTTAAGAGTGTCCTTTGAGGCATAAAAGATTTTCATCTTGACGAAGTCCAATTTATCTGTTTTTTTTTTCTTTTGTTGCCATGCTTTTGGTGTCATATCCACGAAGTCATGGTCAAATGCTGCTACCAATTTCTAAACACTTGCCCTGGTGGCATTTAAACTACTCAGTGAATGATTTAAGGAATTTTGAAGTGATTTCCATTTATTATTTTACTTTTGTAACTATGGGAGATTTTCATAAATTTTCATTCAACCTCAAACTCCATCTGAAACTTCATTTTCCTGATTGCTGCCAAATGCATTTAAGTGGAAATCAAAAACATGGAACTACAGCACGTTGTATTATGATACAATTGTTCCCCATGAGGAATAGCGATCAAAATTATTGCCAACTGCCTATATTAGGAAAAGAAAATTCTTAACTGATTAAAGACTACGGATATTATATATCAACTATTAAACGGGTTTTTAACTTCATTTTTTTTTTAAATACTGAATTTCACTTCGGCTCCTATGAACTTCTAACACTTCAAAGACATTTTGCATTCTGAAAAGGGTTCCTTATGGTTGTAATGTTCATTTGCAATTCAAATAACTCCTTGGAAGTCGAAGCGAGGGGGAACATCCCTTAAATTGTTGCAATTTATGATGCTAGAAGATATTATACCTTTGTATTTAGAGAGGAACTGCTAATGCATCTTTTAAAGTCATCAAGGAACAGATGCACTATCCAGAGCAAACCCCTTGGGCAACGTGAAAGAAATCATTTTTAACCTATATAGTTAAGGTCCAAGCAAGTTTTGTTCAAGCCTCTAATTCTGCAGAGTAGATGATTTCAAAGACCCAATAAAAGCCTGGGAGAATGGTTCTCTCTCCTCAGAGAATTCGCCATCTATTTTTGGAGCCCGAGGATACACAGGACAATATAAAAGAAGAACTAGGGATGTTCACTGTTGAGAGTCTGAGAAAGTAAAGACGGGCTACCTTTCCTAAGAAAGTCATTATTCATGTTTCAAACAACCCTCCCGAATGGGTGCCAAGTAAATATTTGCTAAATAAACAAACTAATGTACCAACCTGAAAATTTTTTTTTGCTGTTTGGGGTGTGTGTGTGTTTGTTTTTAGTAAATATCTTCCAAGTGCTATTTAGCGCACCATTTAAATAAAACATTTTCTTTTTCAGTTTCACCTTTTCGGAGTTTTGCTGGCTGTCTTAGGCAACTTGGTGATCAGCATTTCCCTAAATGTTCAGGTAAGAGGAGCTTACTTTCCTGAGTCTGAACTTTTCTAGCACATGACTTTAGTGGGCCATTGGCACTTTAGCCTTCTGGGGCTCTTCCTTCATTAAAAATATTAAAGTTACATTTTATGACCTCACCAATATAAAGAGAAATGTAATCCAACTGGATTACAGTCATGTTTTCTCTTCTTCTGATTTTAAAAGAAATGCTTTTGTGGTCCTCTTGATCGTATTGTGTATCTTAGGCAAGGTGTGTAGGTGGTCTATGAGTTTGTACCACACTTAAAAAGATATTCTTAGCCTTGGCATAAGCTAAGATTTTCTTTCATGTTCTATGTTTTCTTCTAGTGCTTTTATTATTGTCTTTAAATTTTTTTAAGTAATCTAGAATTGTACATACTTTGCAATAAGGAAGTTCAGTTTTCATAAAATCAGTAAGGAAATGGGGCTTTATCCAATGGCCAGTTTTTCAGGAATGTGTATGTTTAAAATACAGAGAAATACTCAAGCCAGATATAAGTAAGACTCCCCCAGCTTTACCCCCTGCTGCCAAAGCATTCTGCCATGGCGTGTTCATTGTTGATTGCTCCTTTGACTTATAAATTGAATCTCTTTCCAAAAGGTTTTTCTTTAGTAATTTATTAACTTCATTTCAATTATGTTTAAATGGGCATCTGGACTTTTCAATGTTTTGAAATAAGTGTTTTGGAGCAAAGGATTTACCACCAGAACACAGGAGTCGTGAAAACCACCACTCAATCGAAACCAAAATGGGGAAGGAACAGGCTCATCAACCTCACGGTCATTGGACATGTAGATTGTCAGGTCTACCACCGCTGGCCATTTGCTCAGGTGTGAGAGGACTGACAGAAGAACCATCAAAAATTTGAGCCCAAACCGGTTTGGCTCAGTGGATAGAGCGTTGGCCTGAGGACTGAAAGGTTCTAGGTTCGATTCTGGTCAAGGGCATGTACCTTGGTTGCAGGCACATCCCCAGTGCAGGAGGCGGCTGGTAAATGTCTCTCTCTCATTGATGTTTCTAACTCTTTATCCCTCTCCCTGTAAAAATGCAATAAAATATATTTTGTTTAAAAATGTTGAGGAGGAGGCTGTTGAGATGGGGAAGGGCTCCTTCACGTGTGCGTGGGTCTTGAAGAAGCTGAAAGCTGAAATATGAACATGATATCGCTACTGATCTCTCCCTGTGGAAATCTGTAGGTATTATGGGACCATCCCTGATGCCCAGGACACAGAGACTTCATAAACAAACGTGATCACAGGCACATCTCAGGCTGACTGTGCCGCCCTGACTGTTGCCCCCGGTGGAGGTGAATGTGAAACGGGCGTCTCCAGGAACGGGCAGACCTCTGAGCCTGCTCGCCTGGGTGTGAACCAGCCGGTTGTTGATGTTAAACAGAATGGATTCCACTCAGCTGCCCTGTAGCCAGAAGAAATATGAGAAAATTATTAAAGAAGTCAGCACCTCCATTAGGAAAATTGGCCACAAACCTGACACAGTAGCATTTGTGCCAATTTCTGGTTGGACCGGGGACAACACGCCGGAGCCAAGTGCTAACATAACACATGCCTTGACTCAGGGGATGGAAGGTCGCCGGTGAAGCTGGCACTGCCAGCGGACCCACGCAGCTTGAGGCTCTGGATTGGATCCCGCCACCAACTGGTCCCCCTGACAAGCCCCTGCGTCTGCCCCTCCAGAAAGTCTGCAAAAAAATGGTGGGATTGGCACTGTCCCCGCGGGCCCAGTGGGGATGGTGTTCTCAACTCCAGCATCATGGCCACCTGGGCTCCAGGCAGGGTTACAACTGAAGCAAAGGCTGTTGAGATTCACCATGAAGCTTTGCATGAAGCTCTTCTGAAGACAGGGAAGGCTTCAATGTCAAGGATGGCAGTGTGGCTGGTGGCAACCAAGATGACCCACCCGTGGAAGCAGCTGGCTTCCCAGCTCAGGTGATTGACCTGAACCATCCAGGCCAGATCGGTGCTGGCGAGGCACCGGTGCTGGATGGTCACACAGCTCACCTTGCTTATAACAAGAAGGGAAGGAGATTGTCATTCTGGGGGAAAGCTGGAAGAGGGCCCGAAGATTTTGAAATCTGGTGATGCAGCCATTGTCAGTCTGGTTCCTGGCAAGCCCCTGTGTGTGTGGAGAGCTTCTCTAACTGTCCTCCTCTGGGCCGTTTTGCTCTTCGTGGGACATGAGACTGACAGTTGCTGTGGGTGTCATCAAAGCAGTGGGCAAGAAGGCAGCTGGAGCTGGCAACGCTGAGAAGCTAAATGCATGGCATCCCCATACCTGCCACCGCTTCTTCTTCTTCTTTTTTTTTTTTTAATATATTTTATTGTTTTTTTGACAGAGAGGAAAGGAGAGGGATAGAGAGTTAGAAACATCAATCAGCTGCCTCCTGCACACCCCCTACTGGGGATGTGCTCACAACCAAGGTACATGCCCTTGACTAGAACTGAACCTGGGACCTTTCAGTCCGCAGGCTGAAGCTCTATCCACTGAGCCAAACCGGTTTCAGCATGCCACCAGCTTCTTAATCAGAGCTTCAGAGACTGGGGGAAGACAGTCTCAGAACTGTCTGTCTCCGTTAGCCATCTGAGTTTAAGAGGAAAAGACTGGTGAACGATTCGTGCCTCGTAAAACCTTCAGGAGGAAAGGAGAATGTGTGGTGGGCCATTTGGATTTGTGTGTGTGTGTGTGTGTGTGTGTGTGTGTGGCAATTCTTAAATTATTAGTTCTTAAAATCGGTATTTTTTTTAATGGGAAAAAGAAAAAGCTTGACCAAAAATCTGTCACGGAATTTTGAGATGCATTAAAACCAAGTTTAATGAGAACAAAAAATAATGAGCGTTTTGGTCGTGGACCAAGAAGTCACTTAACTCCTTCACATGCACCTCAGCCTTGGACAGTTTGGATTCTTGTTTCGCTGAGTTGTGAGGAGAACGAAGCCGCATTCCTGTGTGAGGAGACCCTTGGAACGATAACATGCTACATCCGTGTGAATCACTCCTGCTGCACATGTGCTTGACACACACACAAACACGTCATCTTGCTCGGCAGTCATCCTGGCAAATACACGTTAAAGCCACGCCACAAATTTATGGGGCCAACATTCTTATTTATTTTAATTTATTTATTTTTAATATATTGATATTTTACAGAAGAGGGAAGAGAGAGTTAGAAACTTCAATGAGAGAGAAGCATCGACCAGCTTGCCTCTTGCACGCTCCCCACCGGGGATGTGCCCACAAACTAAGGTACATGCCCTTGACCGGAATCGAACCTGGGACCTTTCAGTTTGCAGGCCGACGCTCTATCCACTGAGCCAAACCGGTTTCTGCGAGGCCAACATGTTTCCAACGAGTTTTAACTATCCTCTCATTGATGCTCTGATTTGCTCCTAGAAATACTCGCATCTGCGGGCGGCGCACCGAGAGCCGGCCAGGCCGTTCCCCCGGAGCTGGCTGTGGTGGGCCGGCGCCCTCCTCATGGCGCTGGGGGAGGCGGGCAACTTCGCGGCCTACGGCTTCGCCCCCGTCACCCTCGTCGCTCCGCTGGGCTGCATGTCTGTGACAGGTAAGCCTGTTTCCTCTGGTTTGACACATGGACATGTTAAGAGGTCAGAAAGTTGGTGAAAAACACACAACTTAACACACAGAAGGGAAGAAGGGCTATTTCCTGTCTTCTTAGCATGTTAACTTCAAACAACATGCTACTCATTCCAGTTATCCTCTCTGATGCTGCCACATTAACCATGAATGAACTTGCACTTGGTAGCTTGACCACTGTGCAATTCCCAGCCTGCGTCTTAATAAATCCACAGTAACCGCAAATGTGAGGCTGTGCTTGTTAATTATTCATGAGTCGTCTCAGAGCATCTGCAATACGATTTATGTTTTATTCAGCTGTTAAACTGACATCGCATGTACTTAAGACTCTTTGGTGCCTGATCTCGACTCCATAGGTTAGCATCCCTTTGACATTAAAAATTAACTATGTGTTACTTCTAAAATTTATGTGATTTACTAAAATGCACTTAGAAAAGAGAATTCGAGATGTTGCTAAAAGACTAAAAAAGGAGCAGAAAAATCACTGCTGAAAAGGAGAACAAATCCTCTCAACCTTGTTAAATCAATACGATCTTTTTATTTTTTTACTCTCTATTTGCTGCTATGGAAACAGCCCGTTTCTAAATTTCTGCGAATTTGGAAACCATTGAAATAGAAACAAGTTGATGGTTATTGTCTGATAACAACTAGATCAAGCATAACATGGGCTTCCATATCCCAGTTTTAGCGACTGAAATAATGTGCGTTCATAGTTTCATCTGCTTAGCCAGCAGTTTCCCCTTCTTAATCATTTAAAATATTTAAATACATTTATGATATACGATAATAGAAGGTTTAGCAAAGACCACTTTGTTAATTTCTAGAAATTGTTCCGTTAAAATTGCCACGCCGTTACTACTCTGAATAGGCTCGCAACTCATGTAATTCTTTATCGTTTTTCACATCCTGATAGAGGGAGCAATTTGGGTATATCTTATCTTCTACTTCGTGTACAGACCATGTACACGGACGTCCTAGATTTTATCTTCAAGATCTGAGGAATAACATAAAAGATCTGGTTATATTGTCTACGTGGGCCTTCAGGCCCCAGTTCCCCAGTGGTTCTGAAAAGGTTACACAATTCTTCACAATGACTGGATCTTTAGAGCTGGTCTTTAGTGCTGTTTCTTTTTCTGCTTTATCCTCCATTTCCATGGAATTGTTAAAGGAAAAAAAAAAAAAGCGCCCAGGCATATCCAACAGTTACCGGGGGCCGGGCTGAGGGCTCCAGGTGGTATTGAAATTCTCCACGGAGCGCCAGACACCCCGTCCTGGGCAATCATTTTTATGGAGAAAAATAAAAATAAAAGCGAACTACTCTAAGCAGCTGAGGGGAAGAGGGATATGGCCGGGTTTATTGTATTGACCCTAGACTTCCCAGGAGTGAAATACGGCCAGGCCTCCTGGGACCTGCGGTGGAAATGCAGAAGCTGCCAGAAATGGAGGGCCGTTGTCACCGATCTTCCGTGAAATGGCTTATCTCGGCACCACTTGCCCGAGGCTCGCATTAACCAGAGGACGCTCAGGGGGTCCCCTCTTTCCCTCCCTGCCCTGTCCTCCCCACGTCCCTGTGGGCCAGCCTGCCCACCTGCACCACTGCGTCGCTGCCTTGGCCGATGGGCGTTGCTTCATGCCTCTCCTCGCTGTGTGTGTGTGTGATCTTAGCCCCAGTTCATGGTTCACATCCAGAGCATTTTTAGCAGCTTCCCTCTCTGTCCATCTCAAACGATGCAAAGACGTGAATTACGGACGCAAACGCACATCGTTTCCTACGTGACCATCTTTGCCAGGAGTAATACGTTCTCAGAGTAATATCCTCACCTCGCTCCTGAGCTCAGTTTAGGTTCCGATGAAGTGTTGGTGGGTGGGGGAGGGACCACCGGTGATGGAGAATTCCCCCCAGAACAGCGGTTCTCAACCTGTGGGTCCTGACCTGTTTTCTGATGGTCTTAGGCCCTACAGCAGTGACCCACAGGTTGAGAACCACTAGCAGGGTCGCCTAAGACCATCAGAAAACACGGATATTTACATCACGATTCACCACAACACGAGGAACTGTATTAAAAGGTCGCGGCGTTAGAAAGGTTGAGAACCACTGCCCCAGAACAACCCCCTGCCACCCTAGGTTCTTGGTAAAGATTAAGGAAACTCGAGAGAATCGGAAGCGATTTTGCACCAGACGTACCTCCTGGCCGTGTTTGCGGATGAGGCAGCAGAGTGTCCACACGTCTTTGCTGGAACTTTTTCCCCCTTATTATTTCTTGGGAGCTTCAACGAAGAAATCCAATCGCCCTTTGAATTAAGAAAAAAAAATAATGATATTGTCTGTTGCAACGTGGCACAGAGGTTGCGTATTCTTTTCTGGCCTCTTTCTCTTCCGCTGCTTTATTCATTTTAAAAAACAAATTAAAATCTAGGACGCCATAAAGAGTTCAGCTCTTCAGTCCAAGTGAAGGGTACCGTCTGCCCTCCTCCTCCTGCCGCTCTGCTTCTCCCAGCCTCTGTGCCCTTGACCCCATGTGCGGTCTCACCACCCACGGGTGCGCAGGTGTCGGACCTGCTGCTCTGTCTTAGTCATCAGAGCTCCGGCTCCCTCTGTACAGTGCAATCGAGCAGACTTTTTATTTTTTTATTTTTAATCAGGACTAGCATGGAAGAAGCACTAGGTCAGCATTATGGATATTTCCATTCGCACTCTCCGCGTTACCGCCTCAAACCATCTCCATCTCTGTGCTTGCTGCCCTCTGTCTGTGTCCTCTGTGTGTCCTGCTGGTCCCCACTGATGTGTTCACCCAGAGATAGCGTTTCTCAAGGAGAGGGGTGCTCTAAGGGACAAAGAATTCCCTATTCAGGCCCGTTCCTGAAAGACTGGACTCTCAGTTACACAGATGTCATCTGTGGGCGGTTCCCGGGCCTGGGCTGGGTCCAGGCAGAGGCAGTGGGCCAGGTCTCCCAAACCTGTCCATCACAAGACGCTTTCCTGCGAAGCATCTCTCCAAACAGCAGTTCTGCTGAGGACCCTCCGGGAATTATGACCGTGATGCTCACAGCAGGCCCAGCATCGGGATTCGGCCGGGATGGGCGACCCACCCAAGGGGACAGGGGGGTGGGATGACAGGAAATGGTCCTGGTGTGTAGGCAGATGGGCAGATCGGGCAAGCCAGGCCTCGGTCCTGCTTTTTATTTTTTTAATATATATTTTATTGATTTTCCATAGAGAGGAAGAGAGAGAAATCGTTAGAAACATCGATGAGAGAAAGACATCGATCAGTTGCCTCTTGCACACCTCCTACTGGGGATGTGCCCGCAACCAAGGTACATGCCCTTGACCGGAATTGAACCTGGGACCCTTCAGTCTGCAGGCCGACGCCTTATCCACTGAGCCAAACTGGTTTCGGTGGCTCCTGATTTTTGAGAGAGAGAGCGTCGGAGCCCTTGTATCTTTGTGTCACCTTGTGCTTTTACCCGGCTTTTCTCACAAAAGGCTGTGGTCAGTGAAGAAGAGGCCCGAATGGAGCAGTAATGACACTGGACTCCTCCCCTCACTGCCTGCCGAAACAAGTTGGAGAATAATACCGGGGCTTCCGGGTAGCCTACCAGGACAGAATGCAGCGAGAAACCAAAACCAGGCTTTTGTCAGAGGACGGGGTAACAGCCTGAGATGTGTGTGTGCAACTCTGTCTTCAAACCACTCCCACTTGACAGCACTTTCTTCGCTCCCACTAACTTCAGAGAGTCCGCAGGGCAGAGTTTTTCGGGTCTCACTGCAATTTAAGAACATGTTTTCTGCCCGGCTGGTGTGGCTCAGTGGTTGAGTGTCCAACTGTGAACCAGGAGGTGGCGGTTCAATGCCTGGTCAGGATGCATGCCCCGGTTTTGGCTCCATCCCCCATAGGGGGCGTGCAGGAGGCTGCCCGTCAATGATTCTCTCTCATCATTGATGTTTCTACCTCTCTCTCTCCTGCTCCCTTCCTCTCTGAAATCAATAAAAATATATTGTTTTTTAAAAATCGTTTCCGAAGAACTATTTACTATCCTAAAAACTCAGGAAAAGGAAGTACGTGGATAGCTGTAGCACTTGTTTAAAAATGTGAACTTCCGCCGAAACCGGTGTGGCTCAGTGGATAGAGCGTCGGCCTGCAGACTGAAAGGTCCCAGGTTCGATTCCGGTCGAGGGCGTGTATCTTGGTTGCGGGCACATCCCCAGTAGGGGGGGCGTGCAGGAGGCGGCTAATCGATGTCTCTCTCTCATCGATGTTTCTAAGTGTCTATCCCTCTCCCTTCCTCTCTGTAAAAAATCAATAAAATAAGGAAAAGTGTATTTTAAAAATGTGAACTTCTGCTTTCCCGCCCATCCCAGGTGCACCCGTCCCTCAGCAGCCTCTCCCGGCTCCCAGACCAAACTGGGCAGGTGCGGTCTCCGCTCCCTCCCCTCCCCTGTGGGTGCTCCCAGCCACGCCGTGCCTTTGTGTGCGTTAGCAGAGGGCAGTCTTTCTCACGGTGTGCGTCTGTCTGCACATGGGAACACGCTGATGTTATTCAAGCAGGACGCTTGGTGCCACTGTCAGAAAGCGGCCCCGGGGAACAGACCCATCAGCAACCTGAGACGTGGGTGGCGCCTCCTCGGATGCACTGGCCGTGATCCGCACAACCTGCTCGGCCGCCCCGGCCGGTCCTGACCCTGCCCTTCCCCTTTGGCAAGCCTCAGCGTGCTCTCTCGCCGTGACTTGTTTAATGTCCGTCCCGGCCGTCCCACCGCGAGACCCAGGAGACGGCCACTGTGCGTATCTGGCCGCCTGCCGCTGGCTCTTCCCAGCAGAGGGCGAGGGGGAATCGCACAGCACGGCCTCGGGGGGTTGGTTTGCAAAGGATGGGCCGTCCCGTTCCAGGGCGTTGGAACAGGAGAGAACATGTGTTTCAAAGACTTACATCCCTGACGAAGCATAATGGTCACACGTGTCACGGCACGGGATGGTGAATATGTGCTCTTGTGAGTACACAGAGGTTTATGCGACTGTCCTTTGGGGGTGGAGGTGGGTCATCTGTGCATCTACGAAGGGTGTCCTTCATGTAACGTTTTCCTTCGTCTGTTCATCCCCGTGACTGTGATCTGGGCGTTGAGAGACGATTTAAAATCGTGACGTTATCTGCCACCCAAAGAGCAGAGGCCACACAGAGGGGAGAAGACTCAGGGCAGCTTACTCAGGAGAAAATTCACCAGCCTGCTGCAGCGGCGGGAGGGCGGGACAGATGGAACACGAGGGACTTTCTCCAGGGTTGTGTCTCCGAGTCTATTTTTTGGAAGCAATTAGAAAAGAGTTCAGAGGAGATAGCGTCTTTCTCCAGTTAAACTCGGGCAGTCCTTTAGAAAGAGCGGAAGGTACCCTCTGAGCCACATACGCTTATTTCCCTTAATTACCGTATTTTCCGGTGTATAAGACGACTTTTTTAAAAAATATATTTTATTGATTTTTTTTTTTACAGAGAGGAAGGGAGCAGAATAGAGTCAGAAACATCGATGAGAGAGACATTGATCAGTTGCCTCCGGCATGCCCCCCTAACCCCCCGTGGGGATGCGCCCTCAACCAAGTACATGCCCTTGACTGGAATCGAACCCAGGACCCTCCAGTCCGCAGGCCGACGCACTATCCACTGAGCCAAACCAGTTTCGGCTAAGACGACTTTTTAACCCAGGAAAATCTTCTCAAAAGTTGGGGGTCGTCTTATAGGATGGGTATATCCCAAACTCTATATTTTAACTGGAAAAATTGGGAGTTGTCTTATACGCCCAGTTGTCTTATACACTGGAAAATACAGTATTTCCCAGATGAATAGAAGTGAGTAATAAGTAGATTAAACTTGAGGTGAATTGTACGAGATCAAACACTTGGAATAGTAAGTGGAATGATAAAAATTAATAGCAGCTACGTCTCCCTGGCCCTGGGGTAATTTCCTCAGAGAAGGAGTCGCTCTCTTGGTGGCTATTTTGGATGAAAACTGGAGAAGGGAGTGAGACCTGTGACAGATCAGTCTTTTCCGTGTCTCATTTCCCCAGCATGCTGGCTTTTGCTCACAGTGAAATGCACGATGTGGAATATATGTTGTTTTGTGTATCTCCGTTGTGCTGTTGGGAAGCTCTACACTGAAACATGTCTGTGGTCCCTTACATGATGGGCATGGCCTAGCCAGACGCCCGGGCGAGGCCTTGTGGAGTTCCAGAGAAGTCGTCTCAAGCAGAAACTTTGGTCTCCAAGATCTTTATTAGAAACAAATGGCAGGAAGCATAAACAGGCCCATGAGAGAGAGACATCGTGTTCCACAGACCTAGATACTGCGCGTGCCCCAGCCTGTGCTTAGCGCCAGCCCAGGAACTGGCTGGAGCTCCACACCTCACAGATGCCTATGACCATGGCACCTCGCACGGATGTTTAACTTCACGTGGGACATGTGCAAAGATAAGATGCCCCTTTTCTCAGGGACTTGCTGGGCTGTCTGCTCCAGCACCTGGTCCCAAAACCAGCCTAAGTAACATCCTATATGATAAAAGCCTAATATGCTAAGTGTCCGGTCGTCCATTCAACCAATCAAAGCATCATATGCTAATGATATGCTAAGCCTGCTCAATTGCGCACTATGATGTACATTGACCACCAGGGGGCAGACAGTCGACCAGTTGATCAGTTGCTAGGACATGCACTGACCACAGGGGGCAGAAGCTCTGACTGGTAGGTTAGCTTGCTGCTGGGGTCGGACTGATTGGCACTGAGCAGGCCAGGCCAGACATACCCTTGGAGCCCACCCATGGTTCCTCGCTGGCTGTCCAATCTCCTGCATCCCTTCCTGGCCCTGATGGTGCACCAGTGGGGTCCCTCAGCCTAGTCTGCACCCTCTCCTAATCTGGGACCCCTTGGGGGATGTTGGAGAGCCAGTCTTAGCCTGATCCCACAGGCCAGGCTGAGAGACCCCACTGGTGCATGAATTCATACACTGGGCCTCTAGTATGTGGAATCACACTCTGAGGTTTGCACCCTATGTCTGTCCAAAAACCTAAAAACTGTATTTGAAATGTCTTTCCATCCATCCTTATTATTTGAGAGCACCGCAATGTATTTCTAGAGAAACTGCTATTATTGAAGTAATGCACATTTAAATTTATAATACAGAGTTAATCTTTCCAGTGATAGCATTTTCATTTTTTTGGAGTCATTTTCAAATTTAATCACTACTACTGTGTGTCAAGACAAAAAAATGTAGGAAAGAAGGGATTATTGCTCTTAATCCAGGTACATTCCTTCATTTGAAATTATGCGAGTAACCTAGGAATTATCTTCTTCTTGTCTTCCATCAATGACAATAGCAAATTTTTTTTAGTAAGATGAACTACTTGTTGACTTTTATTTCTACCACGAGGGATGATGGTAGGCTAACTTTTCTCTCGGCAAAGAAACATCTCTCAAGGTGTCCTCAGATCTTGGAATCCTAACTCCATGGGGTCCATTGTCATTGACATGTAATGCTACCACTCACAGGGCATGATCACTGTGGAGCGGTCCGAGGCTCCATATGATTAGGGCAGACGGAGCCTGTGAGCACGCTACATATGTGCACGTGCTTGACGCTGCTGGGCTGTGACTGACATGAAAGCGCTTTGTGGTTTGCTTTTACCCAGACAATACAGCTGCTCCTCTACGTGGTCGGAAACCGCAAGCCAGATACTTACATGGGAGGGTCTGTTTGTAGCCTTATTATGTAAGTCTGCTTTTCACGTCATGGGTGTTTTGTTGTTGTTGTTGTTTTTAATAAGAGTTTGCTACTTTGTCTTCTACATTATAAACATATACTCTTCAGATCGTAAACACGAAACAAGAACCTCGAATGCCCATGAAATGAAAACTGAGGACGAGGCCAGTCGCTCACAAACTGGTGGTGGCCGGCCGACCAGCTCCGGCCTCGGCTGTGTTTCGGTTGGCTCGAACAATGCTTATAAGAACACACGTTGTTTTCCCAGGTTTGGAAACTGGATTTTTGTCCAAAGGAGTCGGATTGGGTAGCACGGGACGCGCAGTGTATGAGGGCTGGGTGATGGCTGCCACCTGTCACTGACGGTGCAGTCCGAGTCACCACAGCCCACCGTTCCTCATTGCTACAAGGTTAGCAGTGGCCACTGTCGGCATTTGAGTTCATGACCTGAATGGGTTTTTTTTCTTTCCAATTGGATCAAATAAGAATATCATATCATCATTACATACAGGTAATGTGTAATTGTTTTTATTCTCAAGTTTTGGATTAAACTTGTCTTTTAAGAGGTGGTCATAAAAGGGTAAACAATGAAAAGTATGTGTGAACAAAATCTCTTTTTTTATTCTTTATTAATCCACTCAGTTATTAAGCCTCACTGTACATGGGGCACATCCCAGTCATGGTGCCAGGGCCATTGTGAGCCAGGCTACTTTCCATGTATACTGAACCGTGAGCAGAAATGAAGTTATTTTACAGCCTCCGCCGCTGTGTGTGTCTGACCAGGACACAGGTAGCCGGCTTAGGACACGAACTGCTTAACGCCTTTCAAATGCCATCGCATAATATATGTTTTTTATTGGAAACACCACTAATGGTCATTTTCTTTCTAGGTAGTGCCTTTATTTCCGTTATGTTTCTGAAAGACAATTTGAGAGCCTCCGATGTACTAGGTAAGTAATTCTTCAATTCAGTCACTATTAGCACTGCTTGATCGGGAAATAAATAATGCTATCCATAAGAAACATGTGCTTTGAAAACTGGGAACAGATTATTGAAATGGCATGATCTTAGAGCTCTCGTCTGTTCTTTTCATGGGAAATACTTCCACCTTCATGGAACCCACTCCCCTTATTACTGATCACAGCAAGTTATTATTTTATACTATTGTGATCATGAGTTTTATGAAATTTTTACGAGCATAATAACATCCAGTACATTTTATTTTAAAAAATGGGTTTGTTAGACTGTCCCATGAAAGTATATATGAAAAAAACACACCCCGGCCTGTGTGAAGTGGTTAGAGTGTTGGCGCTCGGACCAGAAGGGTCACAAATTCCATTCCTGGTCAAGAGCACGTACCTGGGTTGCAGGTTCAATCCCTGGTCAGACCATGTGCGGGAGGCAACCCATCCATGTGTCTCTCTCACCTCTCTCTCTTTTTCTCTCTCTCTCTCTCTCTCTCTTCCCTCCCTCTCCTCCCCTCCCTCCTTTCCTTCCACTCTTTAAAAACCAATAGAAAAAATATCCTTGGGGGAGGATTAACCAAAAAAAAAAAAAGAAAAACCACACACGCAAATGAGATGAACCAGTAGCTACCTGGTTTGTGGTTAGCTCTCTCCAAACGTAACATAAAACTTGGCTCTTTTATAACATTTTATCGAGAAAGACAGCAGTTGGTGGAAAGAAACGGTAGCCTGCCCGGCCGTCAGACAGATTTGTCATTAGCAAAGCCATCAGCCGTTGGTTCTGCTTGCTACCTCTTGTTGGAAATGTCGTTGGTGAGAGAAGACTTTGGAGGTTCCCAGTTGCTTCCTTGACAGACTCCCGTCTGCATTGCTGCTGACGGATGACAATGAACATGATACTTGAGGCGCTCGGGATAAAGCAGCGCCCGCTCGCTTCCGAGGGGATCGGTTTGTTTTTAAATGTGAGCTTCGGCGGGGACGCCAGGGTGGCTGTGCTGAGCCTTCGTGGTCTCTGGTCGTGTTTCCCGGGAGCGAGTGTGGGGGCAGGGCTGGCGCTGTTTCTGTTCCTCCTCACTCGGACTCGGCTATTAGAGTTTTTAGTCAATCGATATTGTCAGACTTTTCATGGTTAAGATGCTTTCCCAAATGCTGTTCGTGTGTGAACTGCGTCTTGTCAAGTATCTTCGTTTTCTGTTTTTTTAAAATACTATGTGATGGTGTGTGCAATCAGTTGGGGAAGTTGTCTGGAATCAGAAATAAGAAGGAGCCATGCCCGCGTCTCATAAATTAAAAACCTTAGCTCCTACGTCACTTTTCTCATTGATGTCATGTCTTCAGGAAACTTTCCATCGTTTTAGATAAAATATATACCATCTTTTGTAGTTAATGGTCGATTCATGTTTAAATCAGTCTAAGATATTTAATGAAGCAATAAGATATAAAGAGAGACTTGCCTAATTATCATGAATATTCGTGGTAAAAAGATGACTAATGAAGACAGAATCTCTGCCCTCAATACAGTTGAATGTTTTTTAAAAGCAGGAGATATGTTCCATTAAGGCCTTTTGCTTTATTTTATTTATTTATTTTTAAAATATATTTTATTGATATCTTACAGAGAGGAAGGGAGAAGGATAGTTAGAAACATCGATGAGAGAGAGACATCCATCAGCTGCCTCCTGCACACCCCACACTGGAGATGTGCCTGCAACCAAGGTATATGCCCTTGACCGGAATCGAACCTGGGACCTTTCAGTCCACAGGCCGACGCTCTATCCACTGAGCCAAACTGGCTTCGGCCTTTAGCTTTATTTTAGAACAGGGTTTCTCAGCCTCGGCACTGCTGATATTTTACGTCGGCTACTCCCTCTTTGTAGGGGGGCTGTCCTGTGCCTCGTAGGGTATTTCGCATCCCTAAATACCCTGACTCATTAGGTGCCCATAGTGCCCTCTGCACCAGTTAGGACAACCCAAAATGACTTCAAACATTGCCCGATATTCTTGGAGGGCTGGGGGAGAGGAGTAAGATTGCCCCCAGTTTCGAACCGCTGGTTTAGGGTGAAGAGAGATCCCTCTCACTGGGAGACTCTGAGAGAACCTTTGACAGCAGAGGTAACGTTTGCATCCTCTCTGATGGCTGGGCAGGACAGGCCAGAGCCACCTCCAGGCATTGGGAGGAGGGCAGACAGAGGCGATGACACGGGAAGTGTTAGCACAGGTGCAAAAGGGCACGTTTCTGTTCAGTACGGTACCCCAGCGGCTGCCCGTAGGTGTAGGGAAAGAACGAATGCTCGTCAGAAACTGCGAAAGGGAAGGAAATCAGTATCCGCTGGCCCAGGTGGTTTGATCATACACTTAAGAGAACCCAAAACCAGCTAAGCGTTCCTGACAGCAATTCACTGGCTCCGCATCAAAGGATGTGGGTTGAACTCGCTCTCGGGGGTTCAGGTCTGGACTCAGCTTCTGCTGTCAGCTGTGTGGCCAGCACATGACTTCACTTCTCCACGCCTGTTGGCCGACAAGTGGTAGAGACGGTTCTGAGGATCAGCTTGGGTCGTTCCCTTAAACACTCTGAAAAACGTAAAGCCCTGCTCATTGTCACCGTTTGTGTGGCCAACTTTATATACCCAAGAGGTCATACTAAAAAGGAATAGGAACCACACACACACATACACGCCAAACAAAGTAAAACCTCTATGAGCTATTTAATTCTTCGCTAATTTCTCTTATTTTAATAACAGAAAACTTGATTAAATGTTTATTCTTCCCTGGTGTTATAAATGTTTTAAATGAGCTGTCCACTTGAAGGTAGGCACCAACCCATTGGCAGAACTGTTACTTGGTTAGATAACTTGCCCAAGGTCATAGAACTAGCAAGTGGGGAGCCAGTACGCCCCTAGTGGCAGCCAGGTAGCACTACAGGGCAGAGGCTCAGGTGCGTCTCCCTTGTCAGAAAGCTGTGTGACCTTGGCAAAGTTACTTCCTGTCTTAAAGTCTCAATTTTCTCATCTTTAAAGTGAAGATAATATTACCTCCCTCATAGAGTTAGATTAGTTCATGTATGTAAAACTCTTAGTACGGGGCCTGTCACATAATAATATCATTATCCTACTCCTACAACCTCCCCAGCCACCACCACATGCTATGGTTCAGCAGGGGAAACCAGATTAGGATATCTTTGCACACTTGAGCAATCCAGGTTTCATTTCCCAGAGCTCTGGTTGGGGCTCTTTTTTTGCCATCCTAATTTGATGCTTTTGTAGTAGGGCTATATCACTGATAGCACCTTTGTTGCATACTCTAGTTAAAACTGGTCAATTCTCTAGGTAGATAGGTAGGTAGGTAGGTAGATAGATAGATCGATAGATAGATAGATTCTATAGATAGATAGATAGATAGATAGATTAAATAGATTGATTGATTCAATAGATAGATTCTCTAGATCAGCGATCTCAACCTTCCTAATGCTGAAACCCTTTAATACAGCTCCTCATGTGGTGGTGACCCCCAACCATAAAATTATTTCCGTTGCTACTTCATAACTGTAATTTTGCTGTTATGAAATGTAACGTAAATATCTGATATGCAGGATGTATTTTCATTGTTACAAATTGAACATAATTAAAGCATAGTGATTAATCACAAAAACAATATGTAATTATATATTGTGAAATTTTTATTTCTAATTACAAATAAATGAAGTTTTGTCTTGAATCGTGGTGTAGCATGGGTAACAGTCTTCATATGACAACAGTAAACTACATTGCTACACTTTGCTACACCGAGGAGCGGTGTGTTGGTTCCTAAGACCATGGGAAATAGTGTTTTCCGATGGTCTTAGGCGACCCCTGTGAAAGGGTCTTTCAACCCCCCAAAGGGGTCTCGACCCACAGGTTGAGAACCGCTGCTCTAGATAGATAGATAGAGAGAGAGAGAGAGAGAGAGAGAGAGAGATTAGATTTCAGAGAGGAAAGGAGAAGGAGAGAGAGAGGGAGAAACATCAATGATGAGATACAATCATTGATTGGCTGCCTCCTGCACATGCTCTACTGGGGATGGAGCCCGCATGTGCCCCAATCAGAATCGAATCGTGACCTCCTGGTTCATAGGTCGATGCTCAACCACTGAGCCATGCCAGCCAGGCAAAACTGGTTAATTCTTAATTTCAGTCCAGTATCACAAGAAGAAGGAAGGATTTAGTCACCAGTTCCATACCCACGTCTCCAACAGCGGTGTCATAAGCTGTCATGATCTGAAGTACAAACACCCACCTCATGCTCAGCCTCACTCAGCAGCGTGTTGTCACGTGTCTCTGCTTTTGTCCTGTATGGCTGTTGCCTTGAGCAAATTTGGCTCTTTCTGGTCGAGGCTAAAAATGCATTTTTTTTCCCTTTACACAGACTAAAACCAAACAAGGAAAAGAATAGTGACATTAAAAAAAAAATAAAGATTAGCATATACGCATGCTAAAAATTAAACTGTCAAAATGTGCAAAAGAAAATCACTTTATTTTTCCCTGCTTGAAGCAAATGGCAGTTTGTTTTCCTGATGGAACAAATGAAGATTTCTGGACCAGGTGGGAGCAAGCTGAACTAATTTACTGCCAAATGTTGCTCTGTGACTGTGAAGCTTTTCACCACTGGCCTCAAAAAATGACCTCACAAAAGCTCTGTCTGAAAGGACTCGCCAACTATTATTAACTCAATGACAGGCTTTGGCCTGTGCTCTGATTCTCAGTGGATTAATAGCTTTAAATTATTTTAATGATTTTTTTCCCTTTTTAAAAAAAAAAAAAAAAAAAGCACCAGATTTCTCTTCCCTTTAATCAGCCAAAAATGATAGTATGTTCCCCTCGCTTCTCCCTTTGTCATCGAAAGTATGGAATCTAATCGTCTGGGAGAATCCTCGCTGATTCGTTCCAGACACTTATCATAAAAATAAAAACTGAAGCCCATTCATCAGCGCTCTCCAGAGACCAGTAACGGATTGACTTCTGGTCACCTATTGACGGCTTCCCCGGACAGAGTGTCAGGGCCCTCCCTGCGAGCTGGGGACCGTCTCCCGCCTCCTCCTCCCCCGCCCGAGGTCCGCTGGTTTGGGGCTAGTGTCAAGGGTACGGATGGAGCCCAACAAGCCGCCATCTCTGGGGGAGAGGACAGAGCAGGCTTTCCGCTGGCGGGTTCAGGACCCTGCACTCCCGCCATCCTGGCGTCTCCTCCACCCAGGCCTCCTTCAGGGGTTCATGGCCATTCCCCGAGAATCTGGAGAAAATGCCCTATGGGGTGTTCAGGAACCCAGTTTATTCCGAGACTCCTGGTACCCCACAAAAGTAGTAGCTAGCCGAAACCGGTGTGGCTCAGTGGATAGAGCGTCGGCCTGCAGACTGAAAGGTCTCAGGTTCCATACCAGTCAAGGGCATGTATCTTATGTATCTTGGTGGTGGGCACATCCCCAATAGGGGGCGTGCAGGAGGCGGCTGATCGATGTTTCTCTCTCATCACTGTTTCTAGCTCTCTATCCCTCTCCCTTCCTCTCTGTGGAAAATAAAAAAAAAAAATATATATATATATATATATATATATATATATATATATATATATACACACACACATATATATTTTAAAAGTAGCCGAAACCGGTTTGGCTCAGTAGATAGAGCATCAGCCTGTGGACCAAAGAGTCCCGGGTTCGATTGCAGTCAGGGGCACGTACCTTGGT
>PVJN01010769.1:22816-56291 GCA_004026805.1 Lasiurus borealis
TGTACATTATATCAAGTTAAATCTGAAATTCCCACCTGATCATTGTAGACTCTTAAGTGACTTGAGCTGGATTTGATGGGGAAATGGATGGGCTGCAGGTCTAAGCAGGAGGGTGGGGGGAGGGGATAGGTCCCTGTATCAAGGTCATGTCCCGTCTTTGACTCCCGTCTTCAGCTTGCCCCCAGCTGCTCCGAGCTGCATCCCCACCGATACCCCGATCCTGGTGCCACACACCAGCTCCCTGAGGAGAGCGGCGGGCAGCAGATAGAGGGCTGCTAGTGTTCCTTCTCTGCTACATCATTTCCTTTGGACCCGTAGACGGTAACAGTGGAGACATAATTTTGAATTAAATTTTAAGCTTAACTCAGATGGCCGTGACTCTTGGCCGTCAGCATCCTGAGGCCACTGTCCCGGGATCTTCTGTCACAGCAGGCCTGCCGGTGAGCTTTTCAAACTCAGTACAGTGGTACCTCGAGATACGAGTGCCCTAACATATAAGATTTTGAGATACGAACTATTTTTGCTTTGAAATATGAGCAACATTTGAGATAGGAGTCATCGTGCGGATCGGCCGGCTGCACATGACCCACTAGTTTACCACGACTCGAGCGTCTCATAGTTTCCCACGCCTCAAGGTTACAGAACAAATTAAACTCGTATCTTGAGGTACCACTGTACTCAGTTCCCCACACTGGCCTCTGGCGGAGCCAGATTCCTGGATCCTAGCAGGTGTGACATTTGATATGTACCTAGAGATGAACAGACCGAGTTACTTTCAGCCAGCAAGCAGCAGTGGCATTTCAGTTCTGCGGGTGCAGTTTCAGCTGAGATTAGACTTCCACCATCCGGTTCCTAACCTGAAATGCCCACCCCGCCCCCCCCTGTTTCCGTGGGCAAAGAGCATGTCAGGGTGCTGTTTTCCTTCCTTCCGTGGCTCACTCTTCCAGACGCTCCTGGGGGCCAATGGACTGGCAGGAGGGAAACAGCAAGTTTTCTACGCCCGTGTCTTCCAAAAGGGAATACGCGTGGCTTTCCTGAAATAAAAATCACAGGAAGTGGTGTCTCACGCCCCTTTTAGAAAAAAGTGGGATATAAATAAATTTGAAGGAAATGTACTTAAGGAACTGCTAATGACTCTCTCTCTTCAACACTTGGGAAAACTGTGCACATGGCTTATGAAGCAGGTAGTTAATCACGCAGAAAAATAATAACACCAGACATACAAGCATATAACGGGAAGCAGCTATCACGACTGCCTTTGTTAAGTGCCCGGGGTAGCTGAAATTAAAATTATTAATGTTCTGACTTACTGAGCTCCACAGAGGTACTTACCAGACTCACAGTGAGGGGATGCTCAGGTGAAATAATGCATATGAAAAAGTGCTTTGAAAGTTATAGTTGTGGAATTATTAGTCCTTTTATATGTTTTTAAAGAATTTGGAAATGCAGCGAAGGTCTGCATTGATATCAATGGGAAGAGTATACAAACATGGAAGCAGATGTGACGTGGGGGAGAGGGGTGCGGTCAGGATGTGACATGGGGACCGTATTGGAAAGCGAAATAAGTAGCACAGCCTCCGCATAATGGGGTACCATGCAGACCTGAAGAGGATGAGGCTGCCGTACCTCTCCTGAAACATCCTCCAAGACATTCTGTTGATTAGAAATAAGACACATACTAACTAATCCAGAAGAGCGCGTGTAATATTGTCTGTGTAAAAAATCCAAAAGTCGCTGAGACCGGTTTGGCTCAGTGGATAGAGCGTCGGCCTGCGGACTGAAAGGTCCCAGGTTCGATTCCGGTCAGGGGCATGTACCTTGCTTGCGGACACATCTCCAATGTGGGGCATGCAGGAGGCGGCTGATGGATGTCTCTCTCTCATCAATGTTTCTGACTTTCTATCTCTCTCCCTTCCTCTCTGTAAAAAATCAACAAAATATATTTTTTTAAAAAATCCAAAAGTCATACACACCGACATACACACATGCATGAAGTATCTCAAAAAAAGGAAACCTCAAGAACTTGGAACTGATGCAGGCCTCACGGTAGAAGAAAGATTGAATTCTTCACACATCACCCTTATGTGCTTTTGAATTTTCTACCATATACACATGTTACACCCATCCAAACGTAAAATTTTAGAAAGAAATGTAAAGGATACTAGATACACTTAAATGAGATAAAGAAATTACTGGCAGAGGAACTCAATATAAGCAGGAATTTGGATTTCACAAAAGAAAGTTGGAAGTCTCTGAGATTTCTAACGTGCATTCAAGGCTTTTATTCTACTTTACCAAGTTTACAAAACTGTGTTTATTAATCCCTTCTTCCTAGGAACCTAATATTGAACAATTATAAAAGGATTTTTTATTCCTAAAGAAAGGACAAGGCCCACCAATAAATTTGCCCACATTTTTAGAGATGGTGTTTATTATTTTCCTCTTATTACAGTGCTTAATAATGCATTTTTTTATTTTTAAAATCTCATTAGAAGTAGCTTTTAAAATTGTGAATATAGTCTGTCTTCACAAAACATTACAGAATAATACTACATTCTTTCTTCGACGAAACTTATTTTATAGCTTCTAAAGTACCCTGAAACAGCTATTATTTAGCTTGTGTGAAAAAAAAAATCAAATGCTCTTTGTTCTCAGAAACTAGAGTTCAAAGTCATAAATCATGTGGCTAAGAAGAGGAGGAAATTGGTGTCTTCAAAGTGAGAGGTTTTTTTATCAACAAATCAAATGGTTCTGGGTCGGAGTCAGTGCTGGTTGTCCATCACGTACAGAACCGTGCCGACCTCGGTGACGGCAGAGCGAGCTGAGTTATGTTTTTGAGGGTGCTACCTGCAAAACGAGGCTCCGCGCGCCACTTTTCTCAGGCGGCTAATTATTAGCCAGCACGCAGCTTTCCGTGTTACTGGAAGGTTCCTTCCTTTACCCCTCCGTCCTGGCCGCACCCCCAGCACAGGCCCTTCCTCCGTCCTTTTCAGTAACGTTAAAGCGATGACAGGAGCACATTCCTTTCGTAGGTTTATTATGTGATACTCGACTCGGCTATGCCTGGAATTCTAGATACTAAATGGGACTAGATAAATCTTAGAGCAGAGCCAGTGTTCACCTTCGTTATTCTGCTAAAGGGACGCCAGAAAAGTGGCAATGATGAAGATGCTCATTTACCAGAGTTTCTGAGTGTAAGATAACGTGTGTGTGTGTGTGTGTGTATGTGTGTAAGGCTCCCAAAATGAGTAAGTGGTCACAGATTGGACTCCTAAATCCAGGTCCATCTTGCACTGACTGGCCTATAAGAACACAAACTGCCGAAACCTGGTTGGCTCAGTGGATAGAGTGTCGGCCTGTGGACTGAAAGGTTCCAGGTTCGATTCCGGTCAAGGGCATGTACCTTGGTTTACGGGCACATCCCCAGTTCGGGGTGTGCAAGAGGCAGATGATTGTTGTCTCTCTCTCTCATTGATGTTTCTAGCTCTCTGTCCCTCTCCCTTCCTCTCTGTAAAAAAATCAATAAAATATATATTTTTTATATTTTTTATTGATTTTTTACAGAGAGGAAGGGAGAGGGATAGAAAGTCAGAAACATCGATGATAGAGAGACATAGATCAGCCGCCTCCTGCACGCCCCCCACTGGAGTTGTGCCCACAAGCAAGGTACATGCCCTTGACCAGAATCAAACCTGGGACTTTTCAGTCCACAAGCCAACACTCTATCCACTGAGCCAAACCGATCTCAGCAAAATATATATTTTTTAAAAAGAACACAGCCAACCAGCTTGGTTGGGTTTTCATATCTCCATATGCACATGTTCTGATCTTTCCCATCTTCGCAGAACACTTCTCTGCTTAGGCCAGGATCTCTCTGGAACTACAGAGAAAAATCAGAAGGTATGTCCTGCCCCATCCATTCCCTGGCCCTTATTCCTCTTTTCTTTGTTAATCCTCACTCGAGAATATTTTTTCCATTGATTTTTTTAGAGAAAGTGGAGGGAGAGAGAAGAGAGAGAGAGAGAAACATCGATGTGAGAGAAACGTATCAATTGGTTGCCTCCCGCACGCACCCTCACTGGGGTGAGGGAATGAACCTGCAACCCAGGTATGTGCCCTTGACCAGGAATGAACCTCCCCATGACCCTTTGTTGTGCAGGCCAGTGCTCTAACCAGTTAGCAACACCCACCAATGCTCTCAGGTGGATGCGTGACGCTATCTAGGGACGGTTGAGGAATTATATTTTAATGGGGCGGGACTGTCGGCACTTCTACAAGTAATGCTTCGTCTATAGGTAACGTTTACGCCAACAAAAGATTAAAATGTCTTTTCTGTTTTTTCTTAAAGGTATGACACTGGCATTTGCAGGATCGTATTTGTTGGTGAACTTTGCTCCAAACAGATCCCAGGCCATCTCTGCGAGAACAGTACAGAATTACTTCGTTGGCTGGCCGTTCCTGGTCTATGTGGTAAGCATGCTCATTACTGTGGCGCAGCTGTGTTATCTAGACCAGTGGTGCATGCAGATGTGAGAGAACCAACCCAATCTTTCCTTCTCAGCATTCATATCTCATCACAGTGCAAATACACTGGACCAACATGCAAGCATTTGAAACACTAATTCGGCAATAGACACCCCCAGTTTCCCAGGTATCCCATCCTTGAGGGTGACCTGTGACTGGAACCATTTCCACAACATTGAATCTGTCGGCAAATTTCAGAGCATCATATTTTAGAACAACTCAAAGTAAAAACAAACAACACCCCCCCCAAAAAAAAAAAACCCTGACTTCCAGGTTCAAAGAGAGGTTCCTGACCACCTCTTTTTCTTCCTTGAATTTTATTCAAGGTGGATATTCTCTTCAAAAAAGTTCCACCGAAACCGGTCTGGCTCAGAGGATAGAGCATCGGCCTGCGGACTGAAAGGTCCCAGGTTCGATTCCAGTCAAGGGCATGTACCTTAGTTGTGGCACATCCCCAGTAGGGGGTGTGCAGGAGGCAGCTGATCGATGTTCTCTCTCATCGGTGTTTCTAGTGCTCTATCCCTCTCCATAATAAAATATATGTTTAAAAAGTTCTCCTTGAGAACAGTGCAGTAGGCTGTCTGTGGAGAAGCAGGCCACAGGACGGTAAGGCTGAGAGATGTGTGAAAGAAAAGATGGTACAGGAATCGGAAGCCACTAACCGGGATACTTGCTTTGCTGCCGTGGCCATATCCCATGGGTTTAAGGAGAGGACATGATTGGAGTGGTTGATCTGTGACTTTTTACAGGAGTCGGTGTAGGTGGAAAATAAGAATATTATGGGAAAGACAGGTAGTAAGAACAAAACGGGGGTAGTTGAGCACTCAACCCAGAGCTGGATTGGTAAAGTAATTGTGAATTCAGTGAAAAGGATCGAAGCACACAGATCCATGGAATTTTAGGATTAGACGTGACCGCAAAAAACTTTCTGCTCTAGTCCTCTGCCACTAAAACACATCACGTAGTACGACCCTACTGTATACGCCTCTGATGTAAAAAATGTTTTATTCCAAGAGTAACTTGGGCTATTATAGTAGGAACTGCCTGGTATAACATTATTATCTGGCAGTTCCTCATCTGTGTGACAGGAATTCTGTTTACCTTCCTATCTTTGATATACCACTGGAGCATAAATATTTACAGGTCTTTTCTTTTTGTAGTCTTCCACTCTCTCCACTCTACCTCTTTCTCTTACTCAACAAAGATTCCTCTGTTTTAAAGAAAAATCTCCATACATTACACACCCTTTAATGAACTCTTATTTCTCTTCCACTCGCCACCACTGATTCCCCTCTGTTTTCTCCGCTCCTACTCACTCACCATCTGTTATAATCTAGTGCAGTGGTTCTCAACCTTCCTAATGTCGCAACCCTTTAAGACAGCTCCTCATGTGGTGGTGACCCCCAGCCATAAAATTACTTCCGTTGCTACTTCATCACTGTAATTTTGCTCCTGTGATGAACTGTAATGTAAATATCTGATAGGCAGGATGTATTTTCGTTGTTACAAATGAAACATAATTAAAGCATAGGGATTAATCACAAAAACAATATGTAATTATATATTGTGAAATATTTATTTCTAATGACAAATAAATGAAATTTTGTCTTGAATCGTGGTGTAGCACGGGCAACAGTCTTCATATGACAACAGTAAACTACATTGCTACACTTTGCTACACCGAGGAGCAGTATGTTGGTTCCTAAGACCATGGGAAATAGGTGTTTTCCGATGGTCTTAGGCGACCCCTGTGAAAGGGTCGTTCGATCCCCAAAGGGGTCGAGACCCACAGGTTGAGAACCGCTGATCTAGTGGGTCCCTCCCCACAAATTGCCAAATGCAATTGATTTCCTTTTTGGGGGGGCTGGGGGAGGTACCTAATTCTTCCTACACCTTCAGCAGCATTTACTCGTGACCCATCATCCTCTCGAACTGCTCGCCCCTCTGCTTTGTTTTCCCCGTTTCTCCTCGTCTTCTCCAACTGTCCCATCCCACCTCCTTCTCTTCTGCCAACCCCTGTGACCCCTTCATGCTAAATACTCACCCAGCGTTTGCTAGGGTGCTCTCATTGCCCACCCACCATCCTCCTCTAGAAGGACTTCCAGATCCAGACCTGAGGTTCTCCTCGGGGCTCTTCTGAGCTGCACCTCGATGTTCCCATCTGCCCACTGCCGCCTCTTCCCTGCCTGGATGTCCCCGAGCTTCTTCAAATGTAGCATCTTAAAAACGAACTCTCATTGTCTTCTCTCCTCAGCTCCCTCCTCTCTCATATTGGAAGGCCCCCCTTACCCCTGCCCTCCATCTGCCTTTAGGACTGGGCCTTCCAACTCCGGTCTGTCACACTCCGTGTCTCCTGCCTCCCCCTCCCATTATATCTTCCTGCGTGTTCACTGTACCCAGTCCTTGAACTACGGCAGCTGTCATCCGTCAAATCTAAGAACTGGAAGGACTTGTTCTGTATTTCACGAGAGTCTAAACGTGAAGTCCTATCAACACATGTTATTCTTTGTCTGTAGGCAAAACGGATTGTCCATCCAGTGAGAAAAGGGTCCCCTAGTTTATGATCAGAAATTCAAGAGCCCAACTTAAATCCTTTGGAGATTAAAGATGCATCAAGACTTATTTTGGGGGGAGTAAACAATATTGTTTGATGATGATGTATCTTATATTGTTTTAGCACCAGAGAAGACATTTTACAAGAATAAGGCTACTTTTTATTAAACCTTACCTTTCCCCACACACAAAAAAATCTGAAATTAATTGCATTTTCCAAAGTCCACTCGATTTATTAGTCATCCTGGGTAGAGAGAGGAATTTTATAGCAGAAATTTCACAGTCCTGGGAGAGATCCATTGTCCCATAAAAAAATATATATTTGAAAGTAAACGCACCAAAAATGTATATAATTCCAGATACTTATAAGATGGCATAAAATAAACCTTTAATAAGGTCACGTTTGAATAACACTATTGGCATTAGACTCTAAGGGAAACATCTACATTATCTTAGTTTGAAATTCAATCTGTTAGATGTTGCATCTCTAAAGACCACAACTTACCAATTAGATACTAAGATCTTGAGCTAAAGTTTGGTTTAAATCCATTAACATCGAGGTAATTAATATTGTTCTCTGATGTTGATAATTATCCTTAGGGACTCTAGTCACCTCACCAGCTCTCATAATTTGCAAAATCCCAGAAGTGTGGCATTCTGAAGACTTTGTATAAAATAATTTATACTGGACTCTTTCTGTTTTGTTTCTAGATTTTAGAAATATTAACTTTCTGCATTCTCCTATATTTCTATAAAAAAAAAGGAAAGCAGCACATTGCGATTCTTCTAACCCTGGTGGCACTTCTAGGTAAGGACATATTTTTGTTTCCTAATTTCCCCATCTAGCCATGCCGAGTCAAAAAGATGTGAAGGAAAATATTTGAGCGTTCTATTCCTTTCTCATTGTTTCTACTTTTCAGCTCTGATTTATAGAAAGAAACTGAGTCTCAATTATGTAAACTAGACTTTGCATGTCTTATTACTAAAATTGATATATATTTAATTCTTTAAAAATATATTTAGAAATTTGTTACTTTTTGGTCAATATATTTGCTCTCTGAATAATTTAGGGATTTTTTTTTAGAAATAATTGAAAAATATAAAGATAGAAGAATAACTACAAAAATATTTCCCTCGTGTTAAGAATGACTTGGAGTTGAGTGTTGAGGTTACAAGTGATTTTCATTTTCCTTTCCAGGCTTTTCTGCATTTTCCATATTTTCTTAAATGAACATGTGTATTTGTATAGTTTTAAAAAATTAGTTTAAAATGTATTCATAATCCCACTCCCTAGAGTATGTGGGTTCTTCTAATCTTTTTTGTGTGTACACGTAAGTACTTTCTATGTTTACATATACAATGTTAGAGTGAAACTGCATTACAATTTTGTGTTTCCATCCGTCCTCATCAACCACCCTCCCCCCACCAAAATAAAACCTTAGGAGAACTGGATACCAGTCTAGAAATAACTTTCAGAGTTATGGTAAATAGTGATTCATCAGTTGGTGATGGTGCATGCTCTGAAAATGCAATGATCAACCCTATTAAGAATTCCAGTCTTGTTTTTATTCTGTGTTTAAGTATAACTTCACATCAGGGGGTGGTTGGATTAGATGATTTTTGAAAGTCGGCGGGTGACCTTTAAGGGCTTTGGCAGTCCTGAGGTTCTGCGACGAAGGGAACAGCGTGTCCGGCTGTTTCTCCGTCAGCGATCCCTTTGGGAATCGGAGCCGCTCAGACCACAGGACCATCACCACACTGTGCTCTGATGACAAGCAACGGGCTCGGGAGAAAGTCAAGGTCCCGCCAGAGCTAACTGGACAGACTTAGACCATCAAGTAACACCCATCTCAGTAGATGCTTAACATTCCCTGGATCCGCCGAGATAGGACTGTTGTCACACTCTGTGGGAAATATGTCAAAAGGCATTTTAAAACGAAGAGGTGCCTCTCTGTGGGGATTGGGGGTTGTTTTTAGAATTGATTACCAGGTCTCCTCTGTGAAGTGTGACTTAGAAAGAAAATGCCTAATTTGGAAGTGCGCCCCGGTACCCTTCAAGTTAAAGTATACTTTCATTTTTTGGAAAAGGAGGTTCTGGAAGGCTTTTCCTGGTTGGAACACTTCACCTGCTATTTTAAACACATCATATATAAGTGTGTGTGCCTATATACGTATATGTGTGTGTGTATATATATATATATATACACACACACACACACACACACATACATACATACACACACATACATACACACACACATACTTACACATATATCCCTGTCAGAAACTAAAAGGAGTGAAGTTCAGATATATTATGACCAGATATCAGCAGCAACAAAAACATTTCTCCTTTATATGATTTCATATAAAACTTTTTTATTTTTCCGTAGCTTTCAGCTACTTTACGGAATCATAGGTAACATAATTTCAAGGGACCCAGGCAAAAAGGAAGCCCTGTCTTATTCCTCCCGAAACATGGTGTTTCCAGCAAATGCCTCATCGCGTTCACATCGGTCTAACCTCGTCAGGTCACTTTTTCTTCACTGCGATTGGGAAACTAAGAAAACGTGCTCCCGTCAGGAAACAGGTCTCTCTGCAGCCGAGAAAGTGTAGACGTGCGTTTGTAAATCTTAGATTTGCGGTTGACTCAGAAATGCACACTCAGCTCCGCTCCTGCTTCCTATGAGTGTCTTCTTCAAAAAAACATTTTTGTTAATATATTTTATTGACTTTTTTTTTAACAAAGAGAGTTAGAAACATTGATGAGAGAGAAACATCGATCAGCTGCCTCCTGCACACTCGCTACTGGGGATGTGCCGGCAACCAAGGTACATGCCCTTGACGGGAATCGAACCTGGGACCCTTGAGTCTGCTGGCCGACACTCTATCCATTGAGCCAAACCAATTAGGGCCAAACAAATATTTTAATGAAACTTCTAGGCACTTAGTAACCAAGGGTTCATGCATAGACTAAGTGCAACTCTTAGTAAACCCACAGAGTGAGTTGCTTTTCACTTTTTGGGTCTTCTCGTCTATTTGGCTTTCAATGTTTTTTCGGCATAGCTTCCTAGCTCTTTTCCCATTAATGTCACTGGACAATCTGACTTTTCTAAACTCCTCCCTTCATTGTTTCCTCCTTTCCCATCTATTAGTAATTACAACCTCTGTAGCATCCTTTCAACAGTTACGGCTGGAAAATCAGCATCTTGCTCCTGCGTAAAGCATGAGTGGGGTATTGACCCCTGTACCGTGTAGGCTTATGATATCTGTCCTTCTGTCTCAGGTACCTATTTTATTTGTGCCCTTTGTTCTGTGTGGTTTTTTTTTTCAGCCTCATTGACTGTTATTTCCGTGAAAGCTGTCTCGGGCATGATCACGTTTTCGATGACGGAGAAAATGCAGCTCACGTATCCCATCTTCTACATCATGTTTATCATCATGATAGCATCCTGTGTTTTCCAAGTCAAGTAAGTGCGCTCCCTTGCCCCCGCCCGCCTCTCGGCGTTCCTGTGCGGCTCTGCGCATCGGTCCTTCTTGGCTCGGTTCGGTCGTGAAAACGCGACACCACTGATTCCGAAGGGCGAAGGGTCTCCGGCTGATCCTCGGCTCACACGCCTCGCGGTCTCCTTCACGTCCGATCGGACGTTTTTACGGAGCCTGGCCTTCACATCTTGTGTGAGCTCTCTAAAGTGCAGCCCTAATCCAGCTAAGTGCACTCTGATGCTTTCCCGATGCTCTTCTGCTTGTAATTAATATCCCTCGTACACAGGTTGTCATTAGCAATAAATCACGGGGGAAGGGCCGCGTCCAGATCGCATCGCTGCGTCTCGGAAAGACGTGAACCCTTCACCTCCGCTTCTTCGCTCACGCTCGCTAATGGCCCCGGGCACGGACAGAGCCAGACGTTCGCCCGGGAGGGGAGTCCTCTCCCCAGATCTTTGCGTCTCCGGCCAGAATCTGCCTCGTACCCCGGGGACGGAGGGATGACTGTTTTATGTTCCTCCGGGGGCCTGATCGTGGTGACATGGAACATTTTTAATGTCTGCTCTCCCCGCCTCCCCCACGCCCCTCTGCTCCCACAGCTCCCCCTCCGTTTCCCATGGTGCGGAGGCCTTTTTGCCTGCGAGGCGCTGGAATGAACCAGAACGTTTTTCTGTTTACCCCCCCCCCATGCTCTGCAAAGCCACACCCCATCCCCGGGCCAGCGGGGAGGAAGGCAGAGCCCAAACTCGGCAAGAGAGGGGTTCCTTTCTCGGTCCTCAGAAGTCCCGTCTCGTGGTCCTGGGCTGGCTGCGGGCCCTGTCCCGAGGGGTGCGGGCGATTCCTGGAGAAAGCAGTGTGTTGTCGCTGTTTCATCCGTCGTTTCCTCCTAAGGCTGAGTGTGTTTCTAATGCGTGAGTCTAGCTGTTCTGTCTCTTCTCTTCTTCTGGATCAATCAGAACTGCTCTGCTACCTTTTAGAACAGCGGTTCTCAACCTTCCTAAGGCCACGACCCTTGCACACAGTTCCTCATGCGGTGGTGATCCCCAACCATGAAATGTTGCTACTGTGATGCATCGTGATGTAAATATCTGCATTTCCCGATGGTCTTAGGCGACCCCTGTGAAAGGGTCGTTCAACCCCCAAAGGAGTTGCGACCCACAGGTTGAGAACTGCTGTTTTAGAAGGTAGTGGTTAGCATCCTTGTCTTTGAACTCTGCGTGAGGAATTTAAAAGGGAGATACGGCACAGGTAAACGGCGTTCTTATCTATCGCCCTTGTTTCGGTCCCTGTCCCTTTCACACTGGCGCTGTGTGAACACGCTAGAATCATACAACTGTGGCAGCCCTGGCTGCCCATTAAAATTACCTGAGGAGGCTTAATTACACACACACATGTATATGTACATGTGTATACACACACGCACGTATGTAAATACATTGCACAGGCACACCTGGGCTCTGCCCACAAAAATTATTTTTTCTTCACTGGCTCCAGAATAGGCCCTAAGTACTTATGCTTTTTTTAAAAATATATTTTATTGATTTTTTACAGAGAGGAAGGGAGAAGGATAGAGAGAAACATCGATGAGAGAGAAACATCAATCAGCCGCCTCCTGCACACCCCCTACTGGGGATGTTCCCGCAACCAGGATACATGCCCTTGACCGGAATCGAACCTGGGACCTTTCAGTCTGCAGGCCGACGCTCTATCCACTGAGCCAAACTGGTTTCGGCAGCACTCATGCTTTCTGAAAGCAGCCAGCTGATGCCAGTGCAGCGCACGGCTCGAGAGAAGCTTCTAGTCCCCCGGAGGGACAGCCCCGCCCGGCCCGGCGCGGGAACTGCCTGCGGAGGGGGGCCAGCGCGAAGCCACGCTCGCACATGTGCTCGGCAGCTGGCGCCCCGCGCTGTTTGGGAAACGTTAAACGTTCCCCTCACTGCTCCGTCCTCTCTCCTGGCACGTGGCACGTCAAGGCCCCGCCGCGCCGCTCCCTCCACGTGAGACTTCCCAGAGCCCGGGGCCTATCGCCGCGAATCAGCCGCAGGGCGATACCGGCCCGGCCGCTTGACTGGCGTCCAACTCAAACGTCTGTGGCCTCGGAAGATGATTAATTGCTTCTCATTGTTGCTGTTGTTGGTTTAAACAGACCGTAAAACCTGACATCTGATCTCCTGCATCAGATGCGGACGAGCTCTGACTGCTGATTGGAAGTGCCCTTGCGCTGCACTTCCTCTCCCTTTGTAGTCGGAGCCGGAGAACACGCGTCGCCTGATGTTACTGTTAACTTACGGCCGAGCCTCTCGGGGAGCCGGGGCTTCAGCCGGTGCCTTCTGCTCTAGGTTCCTGAACCAGGCCACCAAGCTCTACGGTACAGCCACCGTGGTGCCCGTCAGCCACATTCTCTTCACCACCAGTGCCGTTACTGCCGGTGAGTGCTGGCTCTCTGCGCTCGGGTGTATAAGAAAACCAAGGAACCCTCCCGTTATCAGGATCTGCGGAACCCATACCCTCCCAGCCTCACACACACAGTCTGAGTTTCCCCCGTGACACCCGCTGGGACCCGCTCTTTACTGGGTGCACATGGTCCCCACGCCTCTCCGCCTCCTGAGACAGCTCAGCCCCGTTTTAAATGACTAACTATTTGGAGGGCTCTCATTGTTAGAAACGATTTCCTTAGATGGGACGGAAACTAGCCTCCCTGTGCATTCAAGACGTTCATCTTGGTTGTGCTTTCTGGAGCCTTCTCTTGGCCAGCCCTGCGGGCGATCAGGGCGGTGGAAGGGTTCCCTTGTGTCTTGTCGTTGGGCCAAACATCCCAGGTCCGTTAATGCTCCCCTCCCTGACCTGCCCCACCTTGACTCGAGAGTGGGGCTCCCATCAGAACTTCGTGTTTCGGGAAGGCCAGGCAGATGAGAGCAGAAACTACTGCTTTGTCTGATCTGGCCTCTAGTTTTCTACTAGTGCATCCTTTTTTTTTTTTTTTTTATGGAAAGTTTTGTTTTTTTAAATATATTTTACTGATTTTTTACAGAGAGGAAGGGAGAGAGATATTTAGAAACATTGATGACGGAGACATCTATCAGCCACCTCCTGCACGCCCCCCACTGGGGATGTGCCCACAACCAGGATACATGCCCTTGACCGGAATCGAGCCTGGGGCCTTTCAGTCCGCAGGCCGACGCTCTATCCACCGAGCCAAACTGGTTTCGGCCAGAAAGTTTATTAATGTGTCAGACACAATAGTGTTTTTTGTTTTTAAATATGAAATTTAAACTTGGTTCCAACCCAAATACAGTAGATCCAGGTACATCACTCCTACTGTTTGGTATTGGTTCTTTGGCTGATAGGAGGAATTCACCAATATTGAGATTTCACTTCCTATTGCAAAATGTAGGTATTTTCTGTAGGTAGGCAGGGCATTATCTGTTTCCTAATTGACTCATCTTTTTTATTTCATGGCAAACAATGTGACTGTCCGTGGGCAATTTTTTTTTTAAATATATTTTATTGATTTTTTTACAGAGAGGAAGGGAGAGAGATAGAAAGTCAGAAACATCGATGAGAGAGAGACATCGATCAGCCGCCTCCTGCACGCCCCACAGTGGAGATGTGCCCGCAAGCAAGGTACATGCCCCTGACCGGAATCCAACCTGGGACCTTTCAGTCCACAGGCTGACGCTCTATCCACTGAGCCAAACCAGTCCCAGCCATGGGCAAATTTTTAAAAGTAATTAATACATGGTCTGGCTTCTCTTTGGCATGTTCACATTGCCAGCATCGCTACTCTCGTGCTTTGTGGCCAATTTATTAAGTAAGTTAAGGGTGACTTGAACGCAGGCTCTGCCCCACCACATAGTCAACCTGAGTATGTACAGCATGGATATGCTGGACACAGGGTCACCTCATGTCCCGGGGTGTGGGATCATCATGCAACTCAGGACAGCCTGCAACTCAAAACCTATAAGTGGTTTACTTCTGGAATCGCTCGTTTAGTATTTTTGACCCTGGCTCACAGAAACCACAGAGAGGGCCTCCTCTGTTAGCATGATTTGAAAAGCACCAGTAGCCATGGTAAATATTCTTATCCTAAAACGTTGTCTTCTGTTCCTGTCACAGGCATCATATTTTATAACGAGTTCCGTGGTGCAGCTTTTCTCGCCATGTTCATCTACTTTTTTGGGTGAGTAAATGTCCGAGGTAAGGTATCTGAAATACAAGTAGGTGATCCTGCTTTTATGTGGGAGTGTCGGCATTATACATGGGACAAAGAAAACTGGAAAACTGTAGAACAGACAAGCGTTTCCTAGGAAACGTTTTTTAATTCAATACCCTACACAAGGCTCAGTGCCCTTGACTTTGTGGTTTAGGTATCTGTCCGAAGGTTCTGAGACATCGGGGACTTTCAGATCTAGCCACTGGCTCCTTGTAGCCACTTCGTGCCCTTTCATACTATCGCAGACCTGTCTCACCCTGGGGGAGCCCTAGGTTAGGTCTCAATCAGGGAACCGTGGACCCCTCGAGGATCACCTAGACCAGCGGTTCTCAACCTGTGGGTTGCGACCCCTTTGGGGGTCGAACAACACTTTCACAGGGGTCGCCAAGACCATTGGAAAACACAGATACGATTCATAACAGTTGCAAAATTACAGTTATGAAGTAGCAACAAAAATAATTTTATGGTTGGGGGTCACCACCACGTGAGGAACTGTATTAAAGGGTCGTGGCATTAGAAAGGTTGAGAACCACTGACCTAGACCAAAAGACCAAGCTTTGGACCTAATGCCATCAGATTGGTGACATCCCTTTCCCGGATCTGGGTGCCCAGCTTCAACCCTGCATTGCTGGGCCTCATTGCCAACATCCTTGCAGAGAACAGGACGTTGACAGAGGATCACCGAGGTATAGGATCAGCCCAACAATGCTTAATGATTCTCTTTTCTTCTTTATTAAGGTATCACATACGTGTCCTTACGCTCTCACCCCCTGGTGTCTCTGTCCATTGGTTAGGCCCACATTCATGCGTAAAAGTCCTTTGGTTGATCTCTCTCCCTTCCCCCCACCCTCCCCTCCCTTCCCTCTGAGGTTTGACGGTCTGATCGACGCTTCTCCGACTCTGGATCTGTTTTTGTTCATCAGTTTATGTTGTTCATTATATTCCACAAATGAGTGAGGTCATGTGATGTTTATCTTTCTCTGACTGGCTTATTTTGCTTAGCATAATGCTCTCCAGTTCCATCCATGCTGTTGCAAAAGGTAGGAGTTCCTTTTAACAGCAGCATAGTATTCCATTGTGTAGATGTACCATAGCTTTCTAATCCACTCATCTGCTGATGGTATTTAGGCTGTTTCCAAATCTAAGCTGTGGTGAATTGTGCTGCTATGAACATAGGGGTGCACATATCCTTTCTGATTAATGTTTATAGTTTCTTGGGATGTATTCCTAGGAGTGGGATTACTGGGTCAAATGAGAGTTCCACTTTTAGCTTCCCGAGGAAACTCCACACTGTTCTCCACTCTGGCTGCACCAGTCTGCACTCCCACCGGCAGTGCACGAGGGTTCCTTTTTCTCCGCATCCTCGCCAGCACTTGTCGTTTGTTGATGATTGCCATTCTGACAGGTATGAGATGGTACCTATCATTTTTATTTGTATCTCTTGGACGATTTAGTGATTTTGAGCATGTTTTCATATGTCTCTTAGCCTTCTGTATGTCGTCTTTCGAAAAGTATCTATTTAGGTCCGTTGCCCATTTTTTTATTGGGTTATTTATGAGTTCCCTGTAAATGTTGGGGATTAAATCCTTATTGGTGAAAACATTGACAAATATGTTCTCCCATGCATTGGGCTTTCTTGTTGTTTTTCTGATGGTTTCTTTTGCTGTGCAAAAGCCTTTTATTTTGATGTAGTCCCATTTGTTTATTTTCTCTTTAGCTTCCATTGCCCTAGGAGCTGTATTGGTGAAGAAATTGCGTTGGCATATGTCTGAGATTGTGCTGCCTGTGGGTTCCTTTAAGATTTTTATGGTTTCCTGTCTTACATTTAAATCCTCTACCCATTTTGAGTTTATTTTTATGTATGGTCTTGGTGGTCTCGTTTCATTTTTTTTGCATATATCTGTCCAATTTTCCCCACACCTTTTATTGAAGAGAGTGTCTTATTTTTTTGCCTCTTTTGTCAAATATTGAGCACAGTGGTTTGGGTCTATGCTCAGTTAATATTTGACAAAGGAGGCAAGAAAATACAGTGGAGTCAGGACAGCCCCGGTGCTCGGAGGGCCTTGGAGGGACAGGGCAGAGGTCAGGCACCATCATCCCTGGGGAAGGCGGCCTGTGCACCGTGAGGCCAAGGGTGACATTCTCCCAGACCCCTGACCCTGAGTGGCTTCTTCCCCTCCTGGTCCCTTCAACCTGCATCACCACCTTTGTAATACTGTTTGATACCTGGTATTGAGATCCCTCCTCCTCTGTCCTCCTTTCTCAGAATTGCTGCAGCTATTGGGAGTCTTTTTTTAAAAATCTTTATTGTTCAGATTATTACAATTCTTCCCCTTTTTCCCCCATAGCTCCCTTCCACCTGGGTCCCACCCTACCCTCTACCCTTACTGGACACTGGAGGGCCCCCAGTGTCTTCATCCATAGGTGTATGATTTTTGTCTAATCTCTTCCTACACCGCTACACCCCTTTCCCTCTGAACTGGGGTTCGTTCAGTGCAGTCGGGAGCTTTTGTCTCCCTCCCACTTGAGAGAGCCAGGCGTACTCAGTTGCCCGCCCTCTGCGCGCACGCCTCGGTACCTCTGCCTTCTGCAGTTCCTGGGTCTGTGTGCTTTTCTCTTTCCTGACAGTCCAGTTTCACCCCGTATGAGTCTGGGTCCCCAGATTCTCGCCCGGAACTGGAGGTCCACATAGTTGGAAGCTTTGGTCTCCCTCCCCCTTGAGAAAGCCAGCCATGCATTCAATTGCCAGTCCTCTCCGTACCTCTGCCTCCTGCAGTTCCTCTGAGTCTGTGTTTCTCTTTCCTTCTAGTTGTAGAATTTCCACTCTGCCAGCCTCCCTGTGGTTCTGGATGATGTCCGTTTTGTCTTTTAGTTTTGAAATTGTTGTGCGAGGCAGCAGTTTAGGTGTTTACCTATGCTATCTTCTCGGTTTCTCTTGTGTTTGGGGTCTTTTTTTATTCCAGGTGAATTTTTGGAGGGTTCGTTCTAGGTCTGTGAAATATGCTGTTGGTATTTTAATGGGGAGTGCATTAAATCTGTAGATTGCTTTGGGTAGTGTGGACATTTTATCTGGTATTCTTACATGACCGTTGTTATGCAAACTGGAGCCCAGACTCTCTCGGCATAGAAAACGATCTATCTTGAAAATGCAATTTCATAAGCTATTTGGGCAAGGCTAAAGTTCTGGGATCTGGAAACTGTGACTGTTCTTATGGCCAAGGACAACTAAATTTCTTAGAAAATTAAAGAATAAATTATTTGTGTGTGTGTGTGTGCTCGCTCTGCCTGCCAGTAATGGGTCTGGGCATGCATGGATAGAAAATGAGACTTAATGTCTACCCGAAGGGTTTAGAGCCTGAATTAGTCTCCAGATGGTGAAAAGCTGGGGCAGAGGTTTGTTGGAAGCTCTCCAAGGCTCGGCTCTGAGGACAAGTATTATTGGCTGCGGCAATTAAGACAAGTTTGAGGCAGCTTACCCTGGGAAAGGGGAAGAACAAAACCAGTGGAATGTATGCCATCATGTGGAAGAGAGGGCTGTCAGTGAATGCCACGCGCTGTTCCAGCATTCTGTGTTCATGTTCTTCTTGCAGGTGTTTTCTGTCCTTCCTGGGTGTGGTTCTGGTCACAAGACATCGCGAGAAGGAACATCAGCCACAGTCTTACATTGACTTGGGGACTATTCCCGGTAAAAGTGTTTATTCTTTCGTTTACCACAGAAAATGTTGTCCTCATAAACTGACCATTGCCGGTATTATTTACGGCAGTGGTCGGCAAACTGTGGCTCACGAGTTTGCTGACCACTGGGATAGGGGCTTCATCATAGGGAACAGCAGCAGCCTGTAATGATTGGAATTGAGAGTATCTAGGTCAGTGGTCGGCAAACTCATTTGTCAACCGAGCAGCAAACCGTGGCTCACAAGCTGCAGTTTGCCGACCACTGATTTAGGGTGTTGCATTCACAGAAAACAATTATTTTTAAAACATAAGCATTTAAAGCAGCGGTTCTCAACCCCAGCAGGAGTCGAACGACCAAAACACAGGGTCGCCTAAAGCCATCAGAAAACACAGGTATTTACATTATGATTCATTAACAGTAGCAAAATTAGTTATGCAGTAACAGCAATGAAAATAATTTTATGGTTGGGGGTCACCACAACATGAGGACCTGTATTAAAGGGTCGCGACATTAAAAAGGTTGAGAACCACTGACCTAAAGCATCGCCTCTGGTATTATCATTAACGGTGCTCAGCTCATCTGTTTGAATGTCGGGCCTGCACAGAACACGGGCTGTAAGAGAACTGACCTGATCTCTTGATTGGGGTGATAGTGCAGATTTCCTCCGATTTTCCTTAAGCTGGAGAAGAGGGGGAGAGGAACAGGGAGGGGCTCCCAGCAGCTGCCCCGGTGCTCGGAGGGCCTTGGAACTTCATCCTGTCAAATGAGAGGCCAAGAGTGACATTCTTCCCCTCTTTCCCTCCTCCATCCTGGTCCCTTTAACCTGCACCCTCTTCCCGGTGAGTTCCTTACTCACCCTGAGAATCGCTCTCGGAAGTCCCGCGGCCCACAGGAGCAGTGTCCCGTTCAAAGGACACCCTCCACTGTGTCCTTCCCCTCCAGCTTTGCTAGGGATGGGGGGTGACCTGTAGGTTCCTAGCCAGGCGTCCTGGTGTCCTCACAGGTTCGACCACCGTTCTGTTAGGACCAAGCCAGTAAAGCCTCGTCCGCACGACTGAGAAAATGTGGCCCATGAGTTCTGTGCTTCCTTTCCCACGCGAGCCCTCTGATCGGCTCAGGGCGTTCGGGGCAAGAACTGGCGTGCGTGGCGAGGTGTGCGCTAGAGGGGGCGCCCTGTGCGGTCAGAGGTTCGGCGGGAAATAAAGGTCACTTACTTGCAACTCTTTCTCCAAGTGTCCCCGAGCCCCGTGCATCCGACCGGCGGCGTTAGGAGCCCCTCTGAAAAGCTGCGTCTCTGGGGAGCCGTGTGCATTCGGAGAGAAAGCTCTGGAGATGGGGGGATGCACCGTGCTCACCTCCTGGCCGCCCCGGGCTGGTCTCCGTCCCCCGAGTGGCAGCCGCTGTGGGCGGGGAGACTGCGCTCTCCCCGGGGCAGCGCTGAGCACGTGGCGAGGGGCATGGAGTTTCCAGGGCCATTCCTGCTTCGAGGGTGACCACCTAGTATCAAACGGGGGGAAGGGAGATATAATTGGGACCTCAGTAGAGGAGACGTCCCGAAGACGCATGCCGCTATGAGCGCCCGAAAGATGTGTGTGTGTGATGGCTCTCTCCGCAGGGAAACAGACGCTGGACCACATACAGCCAGACTCCAACGGCTTGTCCCGGGGACCCCCGCCTGAGGGAGGCGACGCCACCCAGAGCCCCAGCGGAGAGAAGAAAGAGGCCTGACGTGCGAGCGCGATGGCTGGGCCCGGTCCCCCGATCCCGCCTCCTGCAAGAGCCGCCCGTGTTCTGTGTGTGTCAGCAGCTCCTCCCCGCTGACAGGTGCTGGCGGGCGGGCCAGGCCTCTGCCCACCTCCGCGCCGTGTGGACACGCGGCCCCCCGGCTCTGACAGGCTAATGTGCGCCCGGAATGCGACGTGAAGGCCCCCCACCCCCGGGGCCTCTCCCTCGTGGGCCTCTGGCCGCCTGGATCGTAATGGGAGCCTGGCTCCCCGCGTGGGACTGCCACGCAGAGACCTGCCCTGATCCGGCCGCTCCCAGCGTTCCAGAGTGCCGGCTGCTTTGCTGCAAAGAGAGACTTACCCCCACCTCCACCGCCTGACGGCTGGAGAGTTGGAGAGCATCCTCTTTTGAAATCTGCTCCATCAAGGTCTCACCTTTCCGTTCCTCCTCAAGAGCAGGGAGTCATCGTTCCTGAAAACCAGCCCGACCCTGCCCCTCCTTTAAACACCAAGGGTGCCTTTTCCAATTTACAGGTGGCATTCTGAGATGGCACAGAGCACACCTCAAGACCTTGCTGGCTTCTTAAGGGGAAAAAAAACACTCAGGACTAGGACCCGTTTTTTTAAATAATATAGAACGGTGACATTTCCTTCAGCTATTAAGATCCTATTACACTTGAAACTAAAGGAAAAAAAAACTTCGTTTGCTTAGCTGTTGTAATTTATCATGTGGGTTTGTACGTTGTGACTCTTAATGCGTCTCAAAAAAAAAAATCCTATTTAAATTCCTGGTGGTATTTTCACTAACACGGTGTTTCTCAACCCTGTGTCTTTATTTCAAGCTTCATACGTTCGCCCAGGGAGAAGGGACAGTTCCAGAACCGGGTCCCAGCCATTTAAATCCTAGACAAGGCACCCAGGGCTCCTGTCTCCTGAAAGGGCTTTTCTGTTGCAACTGATCACAAATCGTCTAAGATCACATTTGCCAGGCAGCGTCCGTCATCACCAGTTACATGAGTCTACCCAGTACAGTGGTACCTCGAGATGCGAGTTTAATTTGTTCCGTAACCTTGAGGCGTGGGAAACTATGAGACGCTCAAATTGAGGTAAACTGATGGGTCATGTGCAGCCGGCCGATCCCTTGTGATTACTCCTATCTCAAAGCAAAAATTGCTCACTCGACGGCTCGTATCTCGAGGTACCACTGTATTAAAATGAGAAAAGAGCCTTCCCTGTAACCAACATCAAACAATAAACCCTGTCCTGCAGGCCATTTCAAACCCGTCAGGTCACCTCCCACATGTCAGGACAGCGAGGTCCCAGCACTTGCCTGAGGGTAGCGTGGTCAACGCCGTCCTCTGGAGACTGGTTTCCATGGCTGCAGGTCTTCGAGCCGTGTCCTCGTCCTACCCTGCACTCCCGCCCAGACCCACCACACCTGGCCACAAAGGCAGGACTCCCACCTGTTGCCAACGTGTGCACGATGACCTGGAGCCCGCGTGCGGCTTTTGGACCCCTGCCCTGGTGGGAAGGGTCCCGTTACTTCTAATAACACCGTCGTCATTCTGTGGCGTTTTTACCAAATCGGTCGAGCGTGTTGGCACCGGCAGGCTCAGCTCGGGAATGTGTCTGGTGACTTAACCTACAGACTTAAAAACTGGTTCCAAAAATGGGGAAACTACTAGGCTAAAGAGTTTTACCTGAGCTAGGACTGAATTTATAGCTGCGGCACTTGACCTTGAGCCTTGTAGAATTTTGCACAGATAAACGCATAATGCCAATACTTTTAAAGATCACCAACGTGTGCATCTTTTTTAATGTTTGGAGAAATGACCTTGACTTAACGTATATATAAGCAATGCTTTAGGGGTCCAGGTAACATGGACTATATTCCAATCTAAGTTTACTTCCCATCTTGCTGCTCCAAAATAGGGTGAGGGAGAGTTTCAGTCGCGCCGGCTTGTAAAGACGTTTTAAAATTGCACCGTGCGTGACAGCAACCGAAGCCAGTCCCTCTTGGCATCCTGAGCTGCGAGCTTTCAGCCAACCCCTGACTCACCGGACTCTCTGTCTAGACCAGGGGTCTGCTAACTTTCCTGTGGACACCCAGAGAGGGGCTGTTCGGGGTGCATTGGCCATACCGTGTCGCCAACGACTCCTCTCGGCGCCTGTAGCATGAACGCAGCCACAGACAATATAGAAACGAGCAAAACCTGACTTCTGCCGAAACCGGTGTGGCTCAGTGGATAGAGCATCGGCCTGGGGACTGAAAGGTCCCAGGTTTGATTCCGGTCAAGGGCGCATACCTTGGTTGTGGGCACATCCCCAGTAGGGGGCGTGCAGGAGGCAGCTGATCGATGTTTCTCATTGATGTTTCTGGCTCTCTCTCCCTCTCCCTTCCTCTCTAAGAAATCAATATATATTTTTTTTAAAAAAAAAACTGACTTTCTCACACAGGTGCCATCCTTGGGCTATGGTTAGCCGACCCCTGGCCTAGACGCCTCTGCCCGTCTTGGGCACTCGGAAGCTCAGAGGCACCATTTCATGGTTCATGACAAGCTATGGCAAGGGGAGTGGGGAACCAAGTCTCAAAACTTGCATAAGGACCTTCCTGCTTCTACAAGATACAAAGGGCAGCTCTGAGGTCACCACTGGCGCGGAAGCTTCTCTCTCACGGGCTGCAGTTCTTTGGGGTGTGTGCGCTTCTCTAGGGGAGAAGTCTCCCCACCCCAACTCTCCCACTTGATAACAGTGTCAGTTTTACTCATTTCTTTATTGTCTGTGGCTGCGTTCATGCTACAGGCGCCGAGTGGAGTCGTTGGTGACACGGTATGGCAGAAGTCTTTACTGTTTTGTTTAAATGTCTGCTTGCCCTGTACTGCTTTCTTTACCTTCAATCACTTGAAAAAAATACAATAAAAATCTTCTCAGGCAGTGACTCAGAAGGTGTTTTTCAACCCCTAACCCCCCTTCAATGCCACACACACTCCCCCCTCAACACACACACACGGAGAAGGAACAGTTCCAGAACCGGGCTTTTGTGTGACAAGAGCTTTCCCTGTAACCTGGAGATCTTATTTCATGGCCGGGAAAGAAAGGGAAAGGAACCGACCTCATAGATTAGCACAGTTCAGTGCGATGGAAGAGTCACGGTGCTAATGTGCAAGTTCTGCTCCAAAAGGAGCAGGTGCAGCCGTGGACGTGACGCCGTGGGTGGAAACAGCGAGCCAGACTCCTCACGCCGAGCCCCCGCTCCGTGCGGCCCGCGCTGGCCAGCTCCCCGTGACCCGAGGCACGTAATGTCACCCACACCAGCTTCCCCCGCGGCCGGCCGGCCAGACCGCTTCCCTTCCGCTCCGGGGCTGGGCCCGGGGCAGCCCTGGAACCGGGCGGCCAGCTGCAAACCCGGTCCCACCGCCTGGCGAGGTGGCTGGACACACACACACACACACACTGAACAGTCAAGACCAGGACCTCGGGACCGAACCTACCGGGACGGGACAGGGGCATTTAGAATTGTTACGGTCGTCAAGAGTTCTGGCTCCGATAGTCAGCTTGAAGCAAAAAAATAAAATAAAATTCCACCCAGAAAACAGTCTGCACGCAAATACAGACCTTCTCGGGCTATTAAGCCTAGCGCTTTAGCCGTCGTGGTGCGTGCAGGGAGAAGCCTGCCTCTCCAGGAATTCTTGAATCCATCCCTCTCCCCCCAGCCGCAGGGGCCCACCCCGCAGGCTGTGTCCTGTGCCAGCAGTGGGCAGCGGGCAGCGGTGGCAGGGTGAGTGGGCTGCCCAAGGAAACATTCCCTTGGCTAGAAGGGACGCAGCTCCTCCTTCCCTGTGGGTCCTCACTGAGGGTTAACGAGCCCCAGCCGCAGTGTCACAGAGGAGCCTCGGTCCCAATATCCCAACACCTGTATGCTCCGGGGTCCGCCCACCGGGGCCAGCTGCTGCCAGGGGCCTCCTGGTGCCCCCAGCAAATGCAAGGTAGCCTCCGGGTGCTAGGAGGGCATCTCCTCCCGGGCGCTGGCCAGGTGTGGCCAAGGCACCGGCCTGCGTGGGCCCGAGCCGCTCGGCACATCAGAGCCGCCGCTCTGCAGACGCGAGCGCTAACCCTGCAGCGCGCCCGCCCCCAGCCCTGGCAGCCGTTCCCTGCGTGCTTCTAATGTGAAACCGACCTCAGAAACGCACTGAGGTTTGGGCTCCCCGCCTTCCAGCCCGAGCACCTCACCGAAACCCCCCTAAGCCGACGCGCTAGACACGAAGGAGGAGGTGGATCGACTCGAGGGCTCCTGATCCAGGGACGCGACGTTTGAGTGGTGTGCCCGATGCTAAACCACGAACCCCATGTTACCACGGGCCTCCAGCGGGGCACGGGTTCGCTCGTTTCCTCCCTCGAGCCTCGGGGAGCGCTGAGAGGTATTAGGAACCTAAAACCCAATTCGAGGCGAAGACCAGCTCTGGGGGGGCTCGCTGTCTGGTCAGAGGACGGCGGCTTCTTTACGGAGCCCGAGCTGCGTGCCAGGCCGTGTGCCCCATTGAGCTGTGCCCCTCACTTAACTCAGTTTCTCTATCGGGATGAGGATCCCTACACCTTGCAGATAGAAAAACCAGGGCAGCCGAAACCGGTTTGGCTCAGTGGACAGAGTGTCAGCCTGCAGACTGAAAGGTCCCGGGTTCAATTCCGGTCAAGGGCATGTATCTTGGTTGTGGGCCACATAGGGGCATGCAGGAGGCAGCTGATCGATGTTTCTCTCTCATCGATGTTTCTAACTCTCTATCCTGCTCCCTTCCTCTCTGTAAAAATTCAATAAAATATATTTTAAAAAAATAAAATAAAAATAAAAACCAGGGCAAAGGCAGGAAGGGCATCTAGGGCACAAAAGGTAAGCAAGCTCAGCCTGGGTAGCCAGGGCGTTGGCCCTGCACTGTGGGCCCCGGAGCGAGGCCCCTCACTGCGTCCTGGCCCTGGCAGGGGAGGGAAGGGACTTGGCCAGTGTTACCCAGCTGGCCAGGGGCAGAGCTGGGCTCTGAACGCAGCACACCTGCTCGCTCGGTAACCCACATGCTTATTGCTGGTCCCAACACATCAACACTGCACAGGAGAAGCACAGGAATGCCTTAGTGATTGGAATGGGGCATGGAAGCCCACAGGGGCAAGGGGTCACTTCTGGCTGAGGGACATCTTGAGGGTATTAGGGTTATAGTGGATTCAATGTTGCTCCCCCCGCCGCAAAGATATGTCCACCGCTGAATCCCCGGAACCTATACATAGGACTTTGTTTGGAAAAGGGGGCTTTCCAGACGTAACTGAGGGAAGGGTGTGGAGATAGCTGCTATCCTGGATTACCGGGGTGACTCCTAACCTCATCGACGAGTGTCCTTATAAGAAGACAGAAGAGCTGAAACCGGTTTAGCTCAGTGGATAGAACGTCATCGGCCTGCAGACTGAAAGGTCCCAGGTTCGATTCCAGTCAAGGGCATGTACCTTGGTTGTGGGCACCTCCCCAGTGGGGGGCGTGCAGGAGGCGGCTGATCGATATCTCTCATAGATGTTTCTAACGCTCTATCCTTCTCCCTTCCTCTCTGTAAAAAGTCAATAAAATATATTTTTTAAAAAAGAGAGAAAGAGAGACAGAAGAGGAAACAGAGGAGAAAGCCACATGAGACCGAGTGGTGAAGGCACAAGCCGAGGACCCCCTGGAGCCATCGGCACTGGAGGTGGGTGGACGAAGCCTCCCTCAGGGCGTTTGGAGGGGCCGACCCGCCAACCCCTCACTGCCACGCTGCCGTCTATCCCTGAGGGAGCTTCTGCGGGGTAAGCCGGCAGGCGTGCAGCACTCGCTGCGGCAGGAACACAGGCTGCGCTGGTACGGGAAGCCAGGTTAAAACGTGGATGTGGGAGGAAGCCCGGGAGAGAAAGAGGAACTTCGCAGCCGAAATAAGCTCAGGAGCATCTGACTCAACGTCGCAGGAGAAGATGCTGCTAAGACAAGGAGGGCGGCTGCAGGGCCCCGAGTGGCCCGCTCTGAGCAAGACTCGGGAGTCTGGAGAGAACCAAGATGGCGATGTAGGTGAGCACCTAAACTCTGCCTCTCACAATTGCAAAACTACAACTAAAAAACAGAACGGACATCATCCAGAACCACAGGAAAGCTGGCTGAGTGGATATTCTACAGCTACAAGGAAAGAGAGAGGCTCACAGAGACCCAGAGGAGCTGCAAAAAGCTGAGGTACGGAGACGCGCACGCTGAGAGAGCAAGTGGAGGAGAGTCTGGCTGGCTCCCTCTAGAGCAGTGGTTCTCAACCTTTCTAAGGCCACGACCCTTTAAGACAGCTCCTCATGTGGTGGTGGCCCCCAACCATAACATTATTTCCGTTGCTACTTCATCACTGTAATCTTGCTACTGTTACGAACTGTAATGTAAATATCTGATATGCAAGATGTATTTTCATTGTTACAAATGAAACATAATTAAAGCATAGAGATTAATCACAAAAATAATATGTAATTATATATTGTGAAATATTTATTTCTAATTACAAATAAATGAAATTTTGTCTTGAACCGTGGTGTAGCATGGGTAACAGTCTTCATATGACAACAGTAAACTACATGGCTACACTTTGCTACACGGAGGAGCAGTCTTGGTTCCTAAGACCATGGGAAATAGGTGTTTTCCACTGGTCTTAGGCGACCCCTGTGAAAGGATCGTTCAACCCCCAAAGGGGTTGTGACCCACAGGTTGAGAACCGCTGCTCTAGCGAGAGGAAGACAAACTCCCAACCGCACTGAACCCCAGCTTCAGGCAAGACTCATACAGGGGGAGTCTGGACTGTAAAAAGAGAGAGAGAGAGAGAGAGAAAGAGAGAGAGAGGGAGAGAGAGAGAGAGAGAGAGAGAGAGAGAGAGAGAGAGAGAGAGAGAGGAGTGCACAGAAACTCAGGGAAACTCAGGGGAGCTTCGAAAGGTAGAAATCTGGAGGGGCGTACCAGTGTGCGCAGAGAGGACTGACTGCTGATTGTGCTGCTGGATTTCTCTAGCGGGAGGAAGACTGAACCTCCCAACTGCACTGAACTCTACTTCCAACTGCACTGAACCTGTTTTGGGCAAGACCCTGGGGACCCAGACTCATACGGGTCCCCAGAGCGCATAGAAACTCAGAGGAGATGCAAAAGGCAGAGGTCTGGAGGCGTGCACATGCATGCACACAGAGAGGGCTGCAGTGATTACCAAGAGACACTGAGACCCAGGGGCCACGTAGGGCAGGACTGACGGGAAGCCAAGGCTGTCTGCTCAGCCCTGAGACTCTGCCCCATCCAAGCCAAACACAGAGGCTTTTGCAACTTTGCGAGTCTTTTATCATACATAAGGCTGACTCCAGCACAGAAGTTTTCCTGGTGCAGACACAGCTGATCCTCACAACCAATTGGCTTGGAGGTCAATTCCCCCCAGTGATACCAACAACAATCAAGACTTAACTACAACAAGACTGTACACACAGTCCACAAAGGGTGCACCAAGAGTGTCCACCTGAGGTAACTGAGGAGGTGGAGCTACTGGGCCCTATAGGACACCTAGCACACAAAGCCACTCTATCAACTCAGGGAAGCAGCGAAAATGTGGAGACAAAGAAACATCACAAACAAAAGAAATGAAGGAAAACAAACGACTGGATATAGAGTTCAAAACCACGGTTATAAGGTTTTTCAAGAATTTCCTAGAAAAGGCCGATAAATTTAGCGAGATCCCAGAGGAGATGAAAAAGGACCAATTAGAAATTAAACATACACTGACTGAAATAAAAAATATTACACAGAGACCTAACAGCAGACTAGAGGATCACAAGAATCAAGTCAAAGATTTGAAATACAAAGAAACAGAAAACACTCAACTGGAAAAGCAAAAAGAAAAAAGAATCTAAAAATTGGAAAATAGTGTAAGGAGTCTCTGGGACAACTTCAAGTGTACCAACATCAGAATTATGTGGGTGCCAGAAGAAGAGAGAGAGCAAGATACTGAAAACTTCCCACATCTGGTGAAAGAAATAGACTTTTAAGTCCAGGAAGTGCATAGAATCCCAAACAAAAGGAATCCAAAGAGGACCACACCAAGACACATTTTATAATTAAAATGCCAAGAGCAAAAGACAAATAGAATATTAAAAGCAGCAAGAGAAAAACAGTTGATTATCTAAAAGGGAGCACCCATACGATTGTCAGCTCATTTCTCATTTCTCTATGTAGCTAGACGGGAGTGGCAAGAAATATTCAAAGTGATGAATAGCAAGAACCTACAAACAAGATTACCCAGCAAAGCTATCATTCAGAATTGAAGGTCAGATAAAGAGCTTCACAAATAAGAAAAAGCTAAAGGAGTTCATCAACACCAAACCAGTATTATCTGAAATGCTGAAAGGTATTTTTTAAGAAGAGGAAGAAGAAAAAGGTAAAGATAAAAATTAAGAACAACAAATACATATCTACCAATAAGTGAATCTAAAAATCAAGTGAATCAAAAACCTGATGAACAGAATAAACTGGTGAATATACTAGAATCAGGAGCACAGAAAAGGAGTGGACTGACAATTCTCAGGGGGAAGGGGTGAGGGGTGTACAGGGAGAGACTAGACAAAAATCGTACACCTATGGATGAGGACAATGGGAGGGAGGTAAGGGTAGAGGGAGGGGTGGGAGCCGGGGGAAGGGAGCTATGGGAGAAAAAAGGAGGAACAATTGTAATAATCTGAACAATAAAGATTTTAAAAAAAGACTCTGGAGTCTGGCTCTAACTGGGTTGGCTCAGTGGATAGAGCGTCAGCCTGTGGACTGAAGGGTCCCAGGTTTGATTCTGGTCAAGGGCATGAACCTTGGTTGTGGCACATCCCCAGCAGGAGGCAGCTGATGGATGTTTCTCTCTCATCTATGCTTCTAACTCTCTATCCCTCTCCCTTCCTCTCTGTAAAAAAACAAAAATATTTTTTATAAAAAAAAGGACTCCGGAGTCTGGGCTGGATTGGGGAGGTAAATGGGAAATGACTTCATTTCGGGATGGGGGTGGGGGCTAAGGACACAATCAGTGTCTTTTCAAAACCTCCCCCATCGGCACCTAATGACATGTGCCTGCCTCTTCCTTCCTCATTCACACCCACATTCGATGGCGTAATAAACGTTCCACAAACCATGGCCGAGTCCAAAACCTGCCAGGAACACCCTCCCTGGGCTGCGGGAGGTGTGGGAGTGGGGCAGTGACCACTGAGCTTTCAGGCAGAAAGCTCTGCTGGAGAAGGATGCGCTGGGCCACCCAGCCACGCTCTTGGGGAGGCGAGGAGAGTGGCCTGGGAGTCCCGCTGCTCCCAGAGCTGCGGCTGGAGGGGCCAGCTGAGGGGTGCAGCACCCACCTCAGCGGGACCTGAAGTGAGAAGGAAGAAGGAATGGCGAGAGTCTTGGGCAGAGGAAAGGGAAGAGAGCAGGTGACATGAAGCAAAGACTCAGGGCGACCGGCCAGGCTCAGCCCCTCGGCCACGGCCAGGCTGGCCAAGCAGCAGACGCCCTCCTGACCAGTGCTGGGGAGACTGTCCAGCCCAGCCCCCAAAGGGCCCTGTTTTCACAGCGCTCACAGGGCATTAGGTGGGGCTGCGAGCCCAGGCGGGGGACACAGAGCCCGCAGGGGAAACGCCTCCTGCAGACGGAGGGACACCTTTGGAGAACCCAAATCCCCGGGCAGAGCTGTCCGCACCGACAGCGGCCGTCTTACAGCAAGAGACAGAGAAGGCGGCCCCCAGAGAGGGGGGCTCAATCTCACGAGCATCCCGGCTCGCTCACCCTCAGAGCGCAGGAAGGCTGCCATGTGGACGCTGCAGAGGGAGGACGGGGGAGAGGAGGAGAGATGCTGGGGGGACGGGAGACTTCACGGGAGGGAGAGGTCAGCCACCGGCCACAGAGCGCTCAGCAGCGAGAGGCCCTCTGCACCTCGAGCTCCGCTGCCCACCAGGGAGTACAGGCGGCCCAGGGTGTGGCCTGAGGAACAAACAAGCTGGAGGGAGTAGAGAGCAGTGTCTCCTAGCAGCGCCCGGCTTCTGCCGAAGCCCAGGCCCCACCAGGAATCCAGGGCTGGCTCTGCCCTCAGGAAGGTTCAGGCATCTTTCTGGCCCAGGGGCGCCCTAGCCACCTTCTTGCTTTAGCCTCGAGGGCTTGGTGTGTATATGGGGGGGGGGGTCCCTCCTTCTGTCCTGGTTTGGCCCTTCCCCAGCCCCCGAGCTGGGCATGTCCTGTCCGTCCAGCAGCAACAGGGAGTGCCCCCTCCCCTGACGGACGGCTGCACCTCAAGATTCAAGTCAGCACGACACGAGCGAGTGGCCTCGGCAGGAAGGCTGCGCAGCCAGAGCCTCGGACCCGAGTCCAGCACAGAGAGGCGGCGAGGCGAAGCCGTGAGCATCACGATATACGTGAGAGACGGAAGCAGCAGCACCGACCTATCAATTCCCACCTCCAAACACCGGCTGTTCTTAACCGCCCTTCCAACACCGTTTTGTGCTTGAGAGGAAGAGACTCGACGTGCTGCTGAGGTGGGGGTGTCGGAAGAGCTAAATCCCGTCCCCCAAAGACACATGGGAGCCCCGACCCCCACAACCTCAGATGGAACTGCCGCTGGAAGCGGGGTCTTTACCGGGGGCATCAAGTGACAAATCAGGTCGCAAGCATGCAACCCGAACCAAATGGGAAATTTGGACACAGAGATACCCACACACAAAGTGAAGCCTCGGGGAGCAGCCGGCTCCTCCTCGAGGGAAGCTTCCCGCTGCAGATCTTTTTTTTTTTTTAATATATTTTATTGATTTTTCACAGAGAGAGGAAGGGAGAGGGGTAGAGAGTTAGAAACATTGATGAGAAACATCGATCAGCCGCCTTCTGCACGCCCCCCACTGGGGATGTGCCCGCAACCAAGATACATGCCCTTGACGGAATTGAACCCGGGACCTTTCAGTCCACAGAATGACGCTCTATCCACTGAGCCAAACCAGCTTCAGCTCGGTGCAGACCTTTCTGCGTGGAAGCCAAAAATTGAGATTCTCGCCGCCCCCGCCCCTGTCCCCAGCACCCTAAGCCTGGGGGGTGGGGGCAGGTCCATGGGTTGCCTCTTGCCACGAGCAGAGGCGGCTCACCCGCACCCACACCCAGCTCTGCGGCTCCAGCAACTCCACCAGCGCTCGCCAGGGCCCGAGAGTGGCCACAGGTTCGCGTGGTTCCCGTCCCCCTCCAAGCCTCATCCTCCTCTTCCCGCTGGTCCTGCCAGCCCCCCAACAAGCGAACGGGGGCCAATCCACAGAAATCCGAGCTTGGCCACTGCCCCGGCTGGCAGTCCCCCTGCTTGACCCCTGGCCTCTCAGTGTGTTCAGAGGCCCCTTCACCTCCCTCTTCTCCCTTCCCTCCTTCCCCTCCCCTACCTCCCCCCCCCTAACCAAACTCCTTCTGTTAGTGGTCCCTCCTGCTCCACCTGCCCACGCTGGGCCTCAGGGCATCTCCAACTCCCATGGCCGACAGCCAGCCACTCCACAGTCACCTCTGACCAGTCTCCCCGGCACCTCACCCCCTTTGCCCTCCTCCCAGACTGAGCTACAGCCTTGTCGCAGGTCCTGACTCCCCCCTGACATGCTGCCCCGGCCTCCCACTGCTTGGCCCCAGGGTCTCTGCCCCCTGGGGGTCCCCCATGCACCCCGTGCTGGAGCAGGGGACCCTGGATGGAGAAAGGCCCAGCTCCTGCCTGCCTTCCCCGCCCAGGCTGCTTTGCGCCGGCTGAGGTCCTGCCCTCCACCTCCCACCCTCGAAGCCCATCCCCAACACTCCACGATTCAGCGATTTATCCCAGACGCGCTCCTCCTTCCTCAGAAGCCCCACTTCTTTTCCCACTCCCAGCTGAGTGTCAGTCACCTGCATCAGCCTCTGACTCCTGGCACAGACCCAGGACCCACGTGCAACTCTCTGTCCAACAGTTTTCCTGGGACTTGCCTCCACTGCCTCCATCATCACCATCATCACCATCATCGCTGTAGCCTCCTGACTGGTCACTCGGCCCAGTCAGATGTCCCCATGTGGTCTGATCTCCACACCCTCCCTGTCCCGAAGGCCCCCCCTCCCTCGGCTCCCTGCCCCCCAGCCTCACCGCCGCCCCCTCTCTTTGGGCACATGCCTGCCGCAGGGCTGTGGCCGTGCCGTTCTCTCTGCCGGCCAATTCCTGACCCTTCGCTCGGCCTTTGCTGGTACGTTACCCTCTCAGGAGGCTGTGGAGCGCTTTCTGTGATGTGTGGCTCACACCGCCCCCCACCCCTTTACCCCGCTGCCTCCTTCCCGCCCGCCCTCGGCTCCCCAAGCTCCATATAGCATTGGTGGTGGTGGTGGTGGTGGTGGTTCGGTGTCCGCCTGTTCGCCCACCTGCCACAGCACCAGCCCCTCAAGATCAGGGCTCTCTGTCTGCCACGCCCAGGATGTGCTCCATGTGCCTGGGGCAGGGCTAGGGATTGCAGGTCCTCGCTACACCATGAATTTCTGTGTTCTGCCCACACAGAGCTGTGACAGTCACTAGGTCCCCAAATCAGGCTACATTTTTAAAATAAATAAATAAATAAAAATGAACCCTAACTGCCTGGTTGCTTAGCTGCTCATCCCTGTGTTGCTATGGAAACCAACTACCCAGGGACCCGTGGTCTGTCATCCAGCCAGGCAACCTGGGTCGCCCCCAGAGACCACAGGGGCCTGTGCTGTGCCCTCCACCACCTGGGGCGACACGGTGGCCGGTCAGCGGGAAACACCCTGCTCGTCAGTGGCCCGGGGACCGCACCCCCCCCCGCCCAGGCCGCCGTGGGGTTCCCAGGGCCTCCTGCTGCGCGTGGGGGCCTCCTGGAGCGTCTGCACCGGCGGCCGTGTCCCCACACGGACACGTCTGTTCTCAGTCCCCACGCCCTCTGCCTCCCCTCTGCTCCCCTCTGCCTCCCCTCTGCTCCCCAGGCGCCGCTTCTCCTCCGTCCCCAACAGCAGCCTCCCTGGGGCTCGGGCAGCGATGCTCTCCCCGCTCACAGCGCGCAGTAACCATGGTTACTCCCCGCATGGCCAGGGGCTGAGCTCAGGAGCACTGATGGGCCTTGGCTTCCTGCACAGAGTGCCCCCTCCCCGCCCTCTCCACTGCCCTGTCTCCGGCCCCGTGTCCCAGGAGGGGGCGGGGGCAGAATCACCGCAGGGGCCCTGCAACAGGCACCTGTCACACACACACACACTCACCTGTCTCTCACACACACACACATGTCACA
>PVJN01010770.1:0-56146 GCA_004026805.1 Lasiurus borealis
AAGGTCCTCACATATGTCCCCAGGAGATATATTCACTATGGCATCAATTGTGAGAAGATTGAGAACCATTATTATAGCTTACTAGAGGCCCAGTGCATGACATTTGTGCACTAGTAGGTGGGGGTCCCTCAGCCCCCAGGAGCCTTCGAGGGATGTCCACCTGACAGCCTACTAGTAAGGCATCACTCAGACATCCTTAGCTCTGCCGCAGAGGCAGGAGAGGTTCCCACCACTGCTGCTGCACTCGCCAGCTGTCAGCCTGGCTTCTGGCTGAGCTGTACTCCCACAGGAGGAGTGCAGTGACCACCAGGGGGTAGCTCCTGCATTGAGCATCCGCCCCCTTGTGGTCAGTGCACGTCATAGTGACTGGTCATTCCACCGTTCAGTCGATTTGCATATTACCCTTTTAGTATATAGAATAATACGTTTTTCTGAATATATGTTTATATGTAATTGATTCATTTACCTAATATTTTCATCACACTTTGCTTGAAAAATAAGGGAAGATTAAACTAGATTTTACTCTCTATTCTATTCAAAAGTATAAGCCCTATGGAATGGTTAAAAATGTTTTAAAATAGAAATTTTATTGACTAACTATTATTTTGCCTCTAAGAATTTAGAGCTGCAACCATGTTATTTTAATCCCTTGCCCAGCCAGCGTGGCTCAGTGGTTGAGCGTCAGTTTGATTCCTGGTCAGGGCATATGCCCGGGTTGTAGGCTCAATCTCCAGTAGGGGACATGCAGGAGACAGCTGATCAATGATTCTCTCTCATCATTGATGTTTTTATCTCTCTCTCCCTTTCCCTTCATCTCTGAAATCAATAAGAAAAAAAATTAAATGTTTTTAATCCTTGAAACAGAACACACCCAAAAATATCACACACACACACAAAAAAAAAAAAAATCTCAAAAAAAAATAATATCTTTAAGCCAATGGTGACCATATTTTGAGATGAGATTAAAGAGTCAATAAAGTCTGTACTAAAATTATCCTGGCAAATTTTTGAAATACGCAAGACTTTATTTTGAGTAAGATGATAAATACTTAATTTTAGTGCACATGATTTCTTATTTGTCTAAAATCATACAGAAACATTATCAGGCTTATATTATTATTTGCTATAATACAAATATATAAACTTAAGCTAAATATTTATTATATGAAGGAATATAGTTTGCAAATTTACCATCTGCTGGGTGCATGGAAATGTTGACTCTTTCTGATGGGTATAAGGACGTTCAATGCAATAGTTTATTTTTCTATATGTTTGAAATTTTCATAATAAATATTTTTGAAAGCAAAGCATTACTTAAATGAAAATGGTCTTAATCGTCTAAAACACAAATGAACTGTAAAAATTTTGTATTATATAAATATTAAATTCTTACTGCAAATTAAAAATCATCTTATATTAGGGAAGCAATATATTCAATATTGCTAGTACAGTAAATGTGTGCATAAGGGTGAGAAGGAAATTCTGAACAAAAAGCAATAAGAAATAAGATCTAGATAGTGACAGTGAGAGGCCACAGAGATCTAATTCAAGTCAAAGTAAGTGATGTCAAGTATGATTGAAATCTGTCCCATTGTGGCCGGAAGGAGTTGTGCATCGTGCTCCTCACACTCACACACAGGTCCTGTGGGGAGAGGCATCGACCCACCACAGCAAAGACTTTGCCTTGAGGAGAGCAGAATTTCCACATGAGCACAACTGCACAATCAGATTTTTATGTATTTATTTGGATAGGATTTATTCCAGCCATTCAATTCACTATTCAAAAGCTTATAAAATAAACCTTGTCTTTTAATTTCTAAAAATAATTGTCATCTTTTGTATTAGCCGGCAAGGGCTACCAGACTGTGGGGCTTAAACAACAGAAGTTTATTTTCTCACAGTTCTGAGTCTGGAAGTCCAAGATCAAGGTGCTGACAGGCTGGTTTGAGTGAGACCACTCTCCTTGCAGACAGTGTCTTCTCACTGTGTCCTCACGCAAACTTTCCTCTATGTGGGTGCTCCCCTGATGTTTCTCCCTCTTCTTCTAAGGACACCTGTTCTAGTTAAGCCCCCACCTTTGTGACCTCATGTAACTTTAATTGCCTCCGTAAGGACCCTATCTCTAAATACAGCCCCATTGGGGATTAGAGTTTCAACACAGGAATTTGGGGAATGTAGTTTAGTTAGCCGATAACAGCTTTAAAACACATCCCATTAAAAAAATTATGATTGGATGTTTATCCCAGGAGTTTAGGGATAAGAGTGACAAGAAGAGCCCCAGCTGCTTTGGCTCAGTGGACCCGAGGATCCTGGGTTCAGTTCCAGTTAAGGGTGTGTTCTCTCACATTGATATTTCTCTCTGTCTTTCCCTCTCTCTTCCTCTTTCTAAAAATCATTGGAAAAATATCCTTAAGTAAGGATTAAAAAAAAAAAAGACAAGAAGACAGAATTTATTGGTACAATGCACAGGTTTGGATTTCAGAACAAGCTCCTCCAGCCATCCATTAGAAGGCACTGCTCTCGGTGCATGGAGGGGAGAGACTTGAAGAATGTTTGTGTAAGTTTATGTGCTGGCATGTTAGTCCTATTGATACTCGGAATGGCAAGCACGAACTCTCATTCTTGTCCTACGAAGTCTGAAGAATGAAATTCGTGGAATAAAAGATTTTAATGGCGAGGGGTCCCCAAATGGAGAAAACCTGCTCCTCCTTACTCTAAAATGGGAAAAACTAGTCTTCTGAGTTTCTGTCTACAGGCTTATAAATGTTGGAAGCTCTTTGTTCATCCCATTTTCTAATTGGTCCTTTCCTTATTTTATGTCCCCCCATGTTTTCCTAATTGTCTACTGTCCTCCTTATTCCTGCATGGTATCAGTTCCAAAGTTAAAAGCCCAACCGTACCCTCCTCCCTTTCTTCCCCTTATCTTGTAACATTCTTATAAACAATCTAGTGCCTCTCCCATGAACCACCCCCCCTTTCCTGAAACTGCCTTTTCTGTCTCGAAACTCCTTTCACTTTCAACTTTTCCTGATGTCTTCAATTATTTTATATGAGGACAAGAGGCCCAGTGCATGAAATTCATGCACTGGAAAGGGGTCCCTCAGCCCAGCCTGCCCCCTCTCACAGTCAGGGAGCCTTCAGGGGCGGGAGGCAACCTGGCAATTAGGGGAAGGCAATGCCCCATCATGTCTCTGCTGCTGCCACTGCCAGCAGCACAAGCCTTGGCCGACCCTGGTTATCTGAGCCTCGGGCGGCCCTGGGTGACAAGGGGACTAAGAGGATTGGAGGACTCCAGAAGCAGGCACACAGAGTGGTGGGCCAGGCCTTGCTGCGCTCCTGCTGCCCCAGTCGGGCTGAGGGGACTGGGCACCACCATCTTTGAGGGTGTGGCAGTCAATTAACATATTCACTCCTTATTGGCTATTGGCACCACCATCTTTGAGGGTGGAACAGTCAATTAGCATATTCCCTCTTTATTAGATTGGATTTTTCCTATAAAGGTTGCACATAGCTTTTATATGATTTTACTAATTCTATACATTTTTACATAAAAAGTATAAAATAAGAATAAATTAAATATGGAATGTTAAAAAATCACCAAAGATAGTATGACCTTGAAAATATTATGGTTATATTAATTCATACTTTTATTCCATTATATCCCATCTAAGACAAATATGAATTTAGATTGCAAAATAAATATTTAATATTGTCTTTAATTTTTGGATATGATTGAACTGATAGTAAAATATGATCATGTATTTTTACTCTTTAAAGTTCATTTATTTTAAGATGAAGCTTTAAGTATTTAGAGGGGTACTTTTAGGGTCATACTTAAAAGTTTATTCATTTATACCTTACCAAGGCATGGTGCTGCATGGATGGTTAAATTTGTTTTGTGATGTAATAAAAGACAAACATTTTGCTAAGTAATTTAATTTTGTGGAAACCTCTTAAGTGGAAATGTTTGAAATTCTGAAAACAATTTCAGGAACATTAAATTAATTAAAGTCTGTAATTATGACATTTGTATATACATCTACAGTTAAGTCATGAAGGAACTCCAGTTACATTCTGTAATTCCTTGCACTGGACGTAATAAATTTATATTTCAATTAAAAATTATTTGGCCCTGACCAGTTTTCTCAGTGGTTAGAGCGTCGGCCTGTGGACTCAAGGGTCTCAGGTTCAATTCTGGTCAAGAGCATGTACCTTAGTCGTGGGCACATCCCTAGTAGGGGGTATGCAGCCAATGGATATTTCTTCCTCATCGATATTTCTAACTCTCTTCCCTCTTTCCTCCTCACTGTAAAATATCAATGATATATATTTTTAAAAAATTATTTGTACCCTAGCCAAAGTGCTCCTCATAGATGAGTGCATAATACTGTGCAGCTGTAAAAAAAAGGGATCTCTTACCCTTTGAGACAGCATGGAGAGACCTAGAGACTATCATGCTAAGGAAATAAGCCAGTCAGAGAAAGACAAGTATCACATGATCTCACTCATATGTGGAATCTAATGAACAAAATAAACTGATGAACAAAGTAGATCCAGAGACATGGAAGCATGTAACAGATTGATGACTCTCAGAGGGAAGGGACTGGGAGGAAGAGATTAACCAAAGAAATGATATATAGCCCTCAGACACAGACAATAGTTCTGTAAAGGCCTGGGGAAGGGTCACGAGCAAGGAAGAGGGGTTAATGGGGGTGGGGGGACATTTGTATACTTTCAACAATAAAAATATATTATTTTTTTAAATGATCTGTATTCCATAGTTTTTATTGTGCTGTTTCTATCAAGATTATCTAACATGGTCAGATTTATATATTAATACATTTTACTTCTCTAAAATGTTTTTATCATTTGGGAAAACCATCATGTCCCATTCTAAAGAAACACATATTTCCTTTTTATTATATTTTCATACATTGTATCAATTTGCAAGATGTGTGTGTGTGTGTACATACATATGGGAGGAAGGCAGAATTATTTTGTTAGCTTACACTAATCTTCCTGTTTGAATACAAATTACTTTTGGTACAAATACAAAAGTTGTTCATTTGCTAGAAACACAGCTCTTGCCAATTGCCTCTAGGAATAATTTCTCTCTTAAAGTGACTTGGCACAAAGAGGTTTCAGTAGTAGCACTCTCCTCAGATTTTGATCAAAGATGCAAACTGGAATTTCTAGCACTCTTCTGAATCCTGTGTGTGGCAGTGGCAGTGTCATTAAAATGCCCCTTTTACCTTTTGAGATACAATTAAGATAATTTTCTTTCAATTCTAGAGGACTCATCAACAAAGAAAATATTCCTTCTTTGGTCAGCAACCTTGATGACTGTATTTTGAATGCTCAGGAAGTGGAAAATTTACATGAAAATACTTCTGGTTATATTGGAGAAAGGAACAAACCTAAACGTCAGAAACCCAGTTCCAAACTTTCTGATCTCAATGAAAATCAAGATGATCTTGTGGTAAGTGAATAATTTCATACAATTTTTACTTGCAACCAATTAGGAAATATCACATCTCTTTTCCTTGCTTTGTAATAAATAAATAATAATTTCAATCCTGAGTTTTACAAAATTATAAATTATGAGTTCTGAAAGAGACCTTAGAACTACCTGTTATACACACTTGCATTTCATTTTTATAAATATAAAAAGGCTGGATAAGATTATATTTTGCCAAAGGAACCAGAGAATGAATTTGAGTTCCATTTTATTCAAATTTATCTGACTTTTATCTTACTCTTTTGAGCATTTTATTTTGGGGACAGGATTGCCAGTAATTTGCATTTGTGCTTGTTTTCCCATTCTATTTGTTCTTGTCTATATGAATGTGTAGAAAACAAGTCTTAATGAATGAACTTAAAGCCAGGTGAAAGGAAAATACAAAGGAAAAGAGGATCAACTTTCTTCATGTTCAGAAATTTATTTTCAAATCTATATTCTATCAAGTATTTTCTTCTAAATTAATCAGAACCCCCCTAAATTAATCTCCTACACAGTTTCCTGACCTGAACCTTTAGTTCAATCAGTAACTAAAACATTATATGGTTTAGCAATGACTATATATCATCCTTTTTTGTGTATTCAGTTTCTCTGGAAAGTGAGAACCAAAGTCTGTCTTCTAATTCTCTTTATTTAAAAAAAAATTTTCAAAAAGATATAAAGTGAAGATAGATTTTATAGCATAGCATGAACTAGTGTCTAATAAAAATAGATAATGGACATCCCCACTGTTCAGTGTGTAAATCTTCCTGATCTCCTTTATCTCTGCCCAGTTGTTAGCTCTGTACTGGGTACATACATCTAGAAACACTTATGGGCCACCTATTTTTTTCATTGTCAGTTTCTGCACATGTTCACAGAAGATTGCAAATTTTACCCTAAGTAAAATATACATAAATGCAAATCCAGGGAAGGCATGTTTATTCTGTTTCCCCCCAAAATGTCTTTTGATAGTATATTTCTAGAAATAAACTGATCAGCTGGAATGGAAGGAGAGCAGTCATTTACCTCAGACCTCATATGACACAGTTCTTCAAATAATAAGTATAAGTCCTAGAACCATGCATGACCCAGTAAGTGTTATTGACTATTGACTTAATTCATATTTAGGGGAACAGTAAATTTTTTTAAAAAATTATACTAACTTCGTTAGCTCTTTATTTGCTTATCTGCGAAAGAGAATTACAGTGATTAAAAGTCTAGCTCATGTTTTCTTTGAAAAGAGTATATATTTCTCTGTTTGAATCCCTTTTCACTCAACTGAACCCATCAATAATCTTCTTTTCAGTAGAGATAGTGTCTTAAGTTATCTAGGTTGTAATAGGTAATAAAAGTGGGAAAACACACATATTCCTTAGAATATGTATTTGATTGATAAAAACTATGGACATAGTCTTTGTTTAAAGACATTTGGATGGGAAAACCTAATTTCATGTTGGTCTTATTTATGTTTCCACCTTACTTGCCAGTTTCCACATTCCAGAATTGTGCCTGTCACATGTTAAGTGAGCAAAGTGGACTGTGTCTTTGTTGCAATGAATAACTTAAAATTATGCCCATGCAACCTAGAAAAATTTTCCTCATTTACAAAGTGAAAGTATTCTCTAAGATCTTTCCTAACTCTCATATTCCATGAATTTTTAAATCTCATCTTCTCAGGTAACACAAAACTAAGAGCCAGAGACCATAACAGTGACCAGTACAAGTATTTAGACCACATCTTGAAAGTTAGGTTGTGCATCTTAACTTCACACTATTTTTAATCTTCTAATTTTACATTACCCAACCCTCCTTCACAGTCCTTTTCTACTCCGTAAAATTCTTTGCACCCTGACTAAACGCTTGTTTCCATAGATGGGGAAAAAGTATTGTGCGTAATTGTATGCCTTCCATGTGCCAGGAGGTATCCTGGGGATACAACAGTGAGAAAAGCCCACAAAAATTGCTGCCCTTATGGACCCCAACCTTCTAATAGGGGAAATAGACAATAATCAAGAAAACAAGTAAAACATTGGCTATATTAGATAGTGATAACTACTGAAAAGAAAAATAAAGCAGGAAATGGGGATAGGAATTGTGAGGGGACAAGGGATGCAGTTTTAAATAGCATGGTCAGAGAAGATATCCCAAGAATTTGACATTCTATATAATAAAGAGATAATATGCAAATTAACTGTCACACCATCACAAGATGGCTATGACCACAGTGGAGGCGGGGTTCCCATAGCAAGTGATCAGCAGGGTCTTGCATGGAGTCAGGCTGGGGTGGGGGACCTGAGGCTGTGCCCCCCACCCAGTGGGGCTTGACAGGAGACCTCAAGGTGCACTCCCAGCCCAGGCCAAGGACCTCAGGCCACGTCCCCCCCGCCCCCTCCCCCGGCAGGGCTTGATGGAGATGGGACCAGCCAGCTCTGTGTCTGATGCGATTTCAAGGCATGAGGGTGGGCAGGGATTTGACTCTGGGTCTCGTGGCATGCCCCAGACTCTGACAGGAGGAAGATTTTCATGTACATTTTACTAATTTTCTTTCATCTCTGACACTTCTATTATAGAGAAAGGGAAAGTATCAATATTAAAATATTTCCTCGAATTAATTCCCTTTTAATGTGCACAAATTTCGTGCGCCAGGCCACTAGTTTGAATATAAAGGCCTAGACGAAGTGAGGACGCAAGCCTTAGAAAGATGTAGTATAATGGCAGGTGGCAAAAGCTTCAAGGCAGTAATATATCTGGAATGTTCAAGAAACCACCAAGACACCAACATGGCTGAAAGAGAGCCAGCAAGGTGAGAGCGGTAACGGGAGAAAGGGCATATTAAGTAAGGCCTCAGAGTCACTGCAAGGCTTTGCCTTTACTTTGGGTGAGGTGAGAATCCACTGGAGGGCCTAGGTGGAATGGTGATCAGACATTTGATGTGACTATTACCTTGAGAATAGACATTAAGGGGGAAAAGCAGAGTAACCAAGGCAGGAAGGTTTGAGATGATTGTGGCTTCAACACAGGTGATACCAGAGCCGGCACATATAACCCTGTAGGCTGTACAGTGCACTACTCCCAGGGGCACTGTTCACATCAACTAAACCGTGAATGGTCCCTCCTCAAGAACGGTGTTGCAGGAGTCATGAAGTAGGAGATAGGTTCTGAATACATTTTGAAGGTAGAATTGACATTACTTGTGGGGTATGAAAGTAATAGAGGAGTCAAAGAGACTCCAGTGTTTTTTGGCCTAAACAACTAAAAGATTTGTGGTGCCATTCTACTGAAATGAGAAGACAGAAGTTTGGGGGATAGACCTGGGTTCAGTTTTGAACATGATAGGATTGAACTGCCCATCATATACCTCAAAGGCGAGAGGCAACTGGGTTTCTGGGCCTAGTTGAGGGAGGATATCCTGGCTGGAAATACAGTGTGGCAGTCATCAGCAGATGGAGGCTATTTAAAGCCCGTATCCTGAGTGAGCAACCAAGGGAGCAGTGTGGACAGAAAAGAGAAGTAGCCTCAGGGACTGTGAGCCTGCAGGGTACCAACACTGAGAGGCTGGAATGATAAAAAGATACCAGTAGAAAAGACTTAAAAAGGAGCAACCAGCAGAGTAGAAGAAAAATGAGGTGATTTGTTGTCTAGGAAGCTAAGTGAAAAGAGGGCCAGATGATGGATCAAATAGAAGGCTGAATAGGACCTTTATTAGAATTAGCAAACTGAAGAACACTTAATAAAGGAGCAATGTTGGTGGAGAAATGGGAGCAGAAGCTATTTTCCAAAGAAAATGAGAGGGGAGTAACTGAAGACTGTGAGTAATCATTTCACAGTGACCTCACAGCCCACAGCACCAGCCAAAGAGGACAATATGCTGTAGACCTAAAAAAGGCGTCTTGCAGATTTGGAATCTCTGAAGTGGGAACAGTCCGGGCACTTTCCCCTTTGTCCTTTCACCTTCCAAGGCTGCCAGGGCCTGCAGAGACCAGAGACTACAGACATTTCCGAGCTTGAAAGTTAGTGGCTGGGAGTGACATGAGAGTGTTCTGCCTTATCTCTGTTGCCACAATCTCAACGTTTTCCCCTCGCTCATGCCTGTGCCCTTCAGTCTCTGGGAAACTTGTCTCCTAGTTTACTTTGAAGAGTTAAGACAGCTGGCTGGTGTTTCAGCAAGTTTCCTCACTCCTGCTCCAAAATTTCTCTACATCTTCACTCATTTCATATTCTTACCTGGTCAGATGATAAAGTGGTTTTTCTAAATTCTACAGTTAGGAAGTATCTTTAGACATTCTATTTTCTCCACCCATCTCCACACCACACCCCAATGTATGTGTACACACACACACACTTCATTGTTTTCTTCATTGGCTCATTTCTATTGGCCTAATAACAGTTTGAATCAAAAGCCGTAACTCAGGCATGCATTTTATTCAATAATCCTATCTCTGCTGCTTTGTCTGTCATGTAATAGCTATGAAGTGAATGTGCTACTCAGTTACTTAGTTCCCTCATTTGTAAAATTGGAGATATTAATATTCTTGCTATGTGTTTTTTTAAATGCAACGAAATATGCTTAAAACAAAGAGGAAAAACTGAAAACAGTACATATTTAAGTTCCTTTCTGTTTCCTTTGCTCTGATCTCCAGTCTCATTCCTTCATTTTACCATCAAATATTTTGAACAGTCCATACTTGTTATTTTCAATTCTTTTCACACTTTCAACCCCTGTAGTCAGCATTCTACTCACTTCTCTGAAGGAACTGCTTTCTTGGACCGACCTGCAGTTGGAGCTGGCCTTTTAAGACTTTTGTGCTATGCCATATGCTTGACCCTTGGCCTCCCTAAGGCCTGTGGTGCTTTTGATACTTTGTCCTTTTTTCTCAGAACTCTTTCTCCCTTGGCCTCTGTGATGGTGACCTTGCCTTGTCCTCTTACCACAATGACTGGTTTCTTCTTTGCTGTATCCTTCACTGGCTAATGTCCCACAAAGCAGAATTGGATGTAAATGTTACCCAGATTCTGACTCTTAGCTCTTTTCTACAAGCATTTTATCTGAGAGCTCCTCCACTTCCATGGTGCCAAATGTCACCTCTTTACAAATGACTTCCAAATCAACATTTTCCCCCAAAAATGAACATTTAAAAAAATATATTGATTTTTAGAGAAGGGAGGAAGAGAGGCAGAAAGAGGGAAACATCAACAGGAGAGAGATACAACAATCAGTTGCCTCCTGAACACACCCAACTGAGGGTCAAACCACAACCTAGGCATGTGGCCTGACTGGGAATCGACCCAGGACCTCACAGATCAAGAGTTCTTGCTGATTTGTGTTGCACTGAAGACAAGAGATGATAGTTTCTGCATTTGGCAGATGATTGTTTGCAGTAGCAGGTAAAATGGTTTGAAGATGGGAGAGGGCAGAGACTGAAGGCTTGGAGATATGCTGGTGGCTGTTTCGAGGTTCTAGACTAGTTATAATTAGGGCTTTGGCTATGTAATGGCAATACAAAAAGAAAAGGGTGACATACATCATATTTTTACAGTAGAGTCAACATTTGACAAATTATTGAAAAGCTGGAAGGATTAGGGGTGAGGAAAAGAAAAGGACTTTGAAAATGACTAAGGATGATGATCTGTTAAACTCAGATGGTATCTTGAGTGAAAAGAGAACTGGTTAATAAAATTATATAGGTTTCAAGTATGCAATTTTATAATACACTAGAGACCCAATGCACAAAATTCATGCAAGAGTAGGTCATCCTTCCCCGGCTGCCAGTACTGGCTTCCCTCTGGCACCCAGGACCTGGGCTTCCCTGGCAGCCCTGATTTGGACGGATATCTGGAGTAATTAGCATATTATGCTTTTATTATCGTAGTTCATCTGTATATTGTATTCACTACCCAAAATCCTTCAGTCCGCATTTATTCCCCTTTACCCTCTTCTACACGCCCCCATCCTACCCCTCCCTCCTTTCCCTCTGGTAATCACCACCATCCTGTAGTCTGTATCTGAGGTGTGCATTTTGTTGTTGTTGTTTTTTGGCTTAATCCCTTCACCTGTTTAACCCCCTCACCCCTTCCCTCTGACAGCTGTCAGTCTGTTTCTATTTTGTTTGCTCCACATGTTAGTGAAATCGTATGGTGTTTGTCTCTCTGGTTGGCTTATTTCACCTAGCATAATATTCTCCAGGTCCATTCATGCTATCACAAAAGATATGATTTCCTTCTTTCTTATGGCCAAGTAGTATTCCATTGCATAAATGTACCACAGCTCCTAACTTTTTAATCTCATCATGTTTACACACACACACATCTAGGATTCATTTTCTTTGTATCCTGTTGAGGAAGAAAAGATGGTGCTGGCCTTGAGTTTTATGTTTTGTCAATTAGTAGTTTACATTTGTATTCAGATAGAACCTATTACAGAAATCAAGGTACTACAAACAATGTAACAAGCTAAAGTTGGAGCAGTAACCAAAATATAAGTGTCGTGGTGACAAGGCTAGTGTCTGTCTGGCTCCAGCATTGCACCCCCATGCCCAGATGGTTAGACACTCACTAAAAATATGCTGTGGGGAAGAGTGAATGAATGGTTGCCATATTACTTAGAGTAACTTGTATAACATAAGGACCCAAAACACAATGTCTTGGACTTAGTAAAAGCTATGTCTCCTGTGGCAGTCTAGAGCAGGTGTTTAGGGCTGGGGAGAGGCATAGAGGGCTTGTTCCATACAGTTTTTAGGGTCCCAGGACAGCTTCCTCTCTGCCTTCTTCAGCAGGTAGCTTCCCGGTTCTTTAGTGACCAGTTTTCATCTCCATTCCAGCTCACAGAGAGCGAGAGATTGAATGTCGAGGCATATACCTGGTGGGTTAGTGTAAGGACCGCGTCTGGAAGCCACACACAGTGCTTCTCATATCGCGCTGGAGGCCAGTTGGTCCTGTGGCCCTCTCCCGTTGCGAGGAGCCAGGCGATGTGCTCTTGCTGGGCATGTGGCTCTGCAGTCCTGTGAACAAGGACGAGGAGGATGGGAGTGGGTAGACAGCTGGCAAGCTCTTCCAGAGGCATCTCTTACAGTGCCAGTAGTTATTTTTCTTATATGGGTTAATTTATACAGTTTTAAACAGTAAGATGCACAAAGAGATTCAAATCTGCCATTCATCGTTTGTTAATGAGAAAAATCGAATATTCTCCTCTTAGAGCTCAAGGTTAGAATAATGAGCCTGTTTTGACTAGCAGCATTCCGTGCAGCCTTCAGACTGAGCTGTTTGTATGTTGAAAAAAGGCTTTTTTTTTTTTTTTTTTTTTTTTTGGTGTCCTCTATAAAGGCTTTGTCAGCATTTTTACAGTTTTAGAAGACAAATTTGTTTTTGCTCCAAGTGGTTTCATGTGCTTCAGTGGTCAAACAGGTTTTGAGCCTCAGCTTCAATGCCAAAATAAAACTAGGGGTAAGAATTGAAAATAAAGTCCACAGCCTAAAGCTTTTTTGGAGGCTTTTGCTCTTTTTAAATTTGAGGTTCTTTTATCATTTAAAAGTGTAGTTCTTAAATGCCACTTCCTTCTAACTCTCAAAAATTGTCCATATAAATTATGTCATAGCAAATGTGTGTGTTTTGAAAGTCACTCGTAGGACTTACACGAGGGAAAATTTTCTGCGTTATAAATGAGACTTTACCTGACTTTTAAAAAAAAATACAATCAAGAAGCAGTTTCATTATATTATAAATTCATATTCTGTTTTTTGCTATTTCTTAAAGCTACCTACTTAAAAGATTACAACTTTAAAAGAAATATTAAAAGTTAATGCAGCAAAACATTTTTATAAGAATTCTATTAACTTTAACCTTTAATAAATGAAAACATTAATGAACTATTCTTATTACATCTAAACAAGTTTTATACATAAAACAGTTCAACACCTTCAAAAGGCATTGAGCCAATATTTTCTCATAAAACAAGTACAAATAACAACAACAGAACATTTGAAAGTCCAATAGTATATTTCTCATACAACAAAAACATGCTATATTTCAGCCTTTATTTTGACCTGTACATTATTTTCATCCCTTTCCCTATCTCAGGGAAATGGAGGAATTGTGATATCTCTTATCTTAATTTGACCTCCCTAAATCCTAGGCAAGAATGGAAGTCAGAATTTATAAAACATTTTACTCCCAGGAAAATAGGTATTTTTGTTACTGCATTTATAGATCTTTACTATCCTTGTTTGTTTCGTTCTGAAAAAAATTGAGGTAGTTTGCCAGTTGTGACACATTCTTCACATGTTCCTGTTTCCAAAAGGTATAGGAGGGCAATCCAACTACCTTAGCAAAGGAACACTGTGTACTTGCATGCTGCTTTGTAAAAGCAGACCATGAATATTCAACAGTCTCAAATGTGTGGAGGACAGCATGAAAGTTGGAATTCTTATAAAGCTTTAGGGGGAGGATTACTGAACAATATGGAAAGTCACCATTTGTCAGTTACATCTATAAAAACTCGGGTCCTTGGGGAATTCTTAAACATTTATACCAAACACTTTTAAAAAAGTAGAGTGGGAGATGATGTTGAAGAAGTTACTACTTGTTTTATCCCTGGAGATCAGCTAAACTTCCACATTTTCAACTGCTTTTTGCAAAGCTTCCTACTGTATAACATATTTACCTATACTTTCTTCTTTTCTTTTTTTTTTATAATTCTCAAAACATATTTAGTTATATCTTGGTTCTTTCTGTTAGGAAAAAATCTTCTGACATCATCTAACAGAAATATCTTTATATTTATGTAATGCTATAAATGTTCTCCCTTTCTGAATATTTCTTAGCCTTAATCTAAAGATATGTATGTCTTTGGAAATTGTTATTTGCATATCATTATAACTATATGTCTTTAACACTGTTTTAAAATGATCTGGCTGGTTAAGCTTTCTCTAAGATTTCATGTTTCAGAACTTTAAGAAAACCTAATACTATTGCACTAGATTTTACACTAAAGATTTTGATAATCTATTAAAGATTACCTATGAGAACAAACAAAGATTCTTTGTCATAGATATATCACTCTTTATCAGGAAGATCACATCCAGGTAATAAGAGCAATTCTGCTTTGGTTAAATGAGAGCCTTTTTAAAGAGGCTTCTTGTAACCAAACTACTTAAGCTTTAGAGTTATAAAAATGGGAATATAATTGTTGTCATCATTTTTTTAAAGTTCTCAGATTTATTCTAAAATTATCTAAAGATGTAAATTATCTAAGCACGTAAATCCTTGTTCAGTAGCAAAAACAAACACTATGTATTTTCAGTTCCAGAGACATCATCTTCACTGTGGACAAATAGTAGTAAATATTGTCTTTGGGGATTTCATAGTTTTAGAAATAATACTAATATCAACAATAACAACTAATAATCATTAAATGTATCAGTATTATTCTAGCACTTTAACTGGATTATATCATTTAATCTCATGACCACTCCTGTGTTGAGTAATGTTGCCATTTCCATTTGACAGATGGGCAAATTGAGGGTCAACTACAGTCATATAGTTGCTAAATGATAAAGCTAGTCTTCAAACCCAAACATTCTGACTCCAGAGTCACCATTATAACTATTATATTATGCTGTTTCCCTTTGTTTCTATTCTTTGATGAAGCCTACGATTTTAAACTTTAAGAATTGTAGACAAGTTGGCCAAACCAACGTAAGAGGAAAATGATTCATCCATTTACCAAGTCAAAGATTTGTTTTCCATTCTAATTATATGTTGTTATTGTTTTGGAGATTTTCAATAGATGTCAGTTTCATTGGATTATTGTGATCCTTCATCAAATTTACTTTGTAAAGGGTTTTTCATAATGGGAGGTTATAAATATGTAGGTGAATACATATTGCTTCAATGAGTGTGTTGGTTATTTCAATGACACAGAATAGGCGAATTATGCTTCATGACCTTTATTGCAGATATGAATCTTAGAGTTCAATGGGATTGGGATCCAAGACTCTCAGGCAGCTGTGTTTTTGAGTCTGCTAAATGTAAATGTGCTCGTTTGCTTATTTATAATCTTTCTTCATGGGGATTGCTTACTTATTCTGTGCTCAGTCATCCGAATTGTTTGTAGAAAGCATTGGCTGGTAATCACAGAGGCAGTCAAAAAATCTTGCAGATATCCTTCCTGATAAGCATTAAGCCCTCCTGGTCAGCATGAAATACATGCCATTCAAAGTAAGTTTCCCATTTGTATTTTTTATCTTAGCAGATATAAAGATTTTAAGATACCCCATTTCTTTTTATGGATATTTTACAGTGTAGGTATATATTACCCCAAATCATATTGGCAATATGTTCAATAAAGTTGTTAAATAAGGAGTGAGTGTTACATCAGTTTCTGATCAGTTCAAGATCAGATTCCTCTATTCAAGTTTTAATGCCATCTTCATATTCTGACAACCTGGGTTTTGCTATGTTTAGTTATAAAATGTGGAGAGTTCCTAACAAGCACGTTATAGGGCAAAATGTCCATTTTTATGATGCTGTCAGATATCTTTGTTAAAGAAATGAAAAAATTTAATATACACTTTTATGCAAATAGTGTATAATAACAAACTGTCATAATTTTACTAGTTTTAACAAACAGAAATGCAAGGAAAAGAATTAGTTATATCCACATATTATGTACTACTCTTTCTTCTTTAAAACAGAAAAATTACTTAGGATGCTGTTGCATATTTCTTACCATTTCTACTCGGCAACCAATGATTTGTTTTGTTACAGAATATGGAAAGTCTCAACTCCACACCATCTCCTGAAAGGGCTAAACCTGATAATATTGAACTGATATCCGATGACAGGTAATTTTAGGATTTTCTCCTTATATATTTTATGAGTTTGAATAGATTTTTTTTAACTTAATGTGCATAAGAACTAAAATGAATAGAATTAATGGACTGTATGTTTACCAACAGTATTTTATAGCAAGGAAAATACTTAGCATAAAAAAATCTACCCTGCTGCTATTAAAGCCAAATACCATATTCATGTTTGTATTTCTACTTTTGTTTTATTTTTATTATGTTTTTGTTTTCTTTTGGGTTTGAATTTCATAGAAATTTTATTTAGAGTTACTCAGCCTACCTTTAAAGTAAATTATAATTTCAGTGGATGAAAAGCATTGTTATAAAACAAATTGATACTTCATAACACTTTTTGTTATTGTTTATAGCAAAGAAAATGAAAAAGACAGTGGCCACAGCCAGCATTTTGAGGTGAGTAGCTAACAAGTGAGACTGTGACAAGACCGTTTGTATATTCCTGAGAGTACACGGGAAGCATTGTTAGCCTGTCAGTAAGGGGTAATATGATTAAGGGACAGAATTGTGATTGGTTAGGAAGGTAAATATGAGGACATAAATATTACTGGAGAAAACATAAGAATGTCATTCTTTCACTTTTTTAATTCTTTGATTTTCACTTGCACAATAAACTTCAATAGCATGGAGATTTCTCTTTAGGTTCTTTTCTTAAAAATAAAACAAAACAGTGCCAGGTTAGGTTTGATGGTTGAGCATTGACCTGTGAACCAAGAGGTCCCGGTTCGGTTCCCCATCTAGGGACATGCCCGGCTTATGGGCTCAATCCCCCGTGGTGGGTGTGCAGGAGGCAGCCGATCCATGATTCTCTCTCATCATTGATGTTTCTATTTTTCTCTTCCTCTCCCTTCCTCTCTGAAATCAATAAAAATACATTAAAAATAAAATAAAACATCAAAGCTACTGGTTGGGTTTTCCATGATTTTATGCATTAAGTGGTTGAAATAGCCAGTGAGTTTTAGTGGCTCTCTCACAGGGATTATGTCATTAACTTTCAGATGATCACAAAATCAGTTTGAGTTATTAAACATTCATTTTCTGAGTTTTGTGTCTTATTTTAAGTAGACAAGATGGAAAAAATATCTAACTCCAGTATGTTGTCTATATCTTAAAGTTTTGGTGACTTGCTTGGCTTCCCTGCTGTCCTCAGAGGGCATCACCAGGCTGACCCAAGTATTTGGTTCCCTTGCTCCCAACTCTGGCTTCCATTCCATGTGCTCATCTGATACTGTCTCATGCTGTCTGATATTACCTCATGCTTCCAACTCCACCTTCCTTCTTACTGTGTTTTCTTTTTGGCAAGAGTTAAAGCTTTTCTCAACCTGGAATCTACTCTTGATATATTAATTATACATGGAACTCTCTCTATAACCCAGTGATTCCCAATCTTTGTTGGGCACGGACCTAATTCACGGATGGCTTTATTCAAGAACTTATATTAAGCCCTACTATGTGCAGGTACTGGGCTAGGAGCTGGGATTTCATAGCAGCTGCAGCACCTGCCTCCCTTGAATTTTATACTCTAGTAGATTACAAGTCTACAAGCTGTGGAGCCTTCGTGGAAAAAATGCACATTCATGTAAAAGTTGCCATAAAAATGCTGGAAATTAATGGCTGTGGGCTCCTCAGATTCCTCTATTCCGTTCTTGTCACGGGTATTTCTAAATTAACCCAGTCAGGTAAGAGTAGAGGAATGCTTCCTCTTTCTGACTTCACAAATGGCTTCTTTCTGAGCCATTTCTTTCACCTCTCCTTTCTACTTGCCTTCCTTGGGACCCACACAATAAGCTGACATTCTTTTCTTGTCCTTAAGTGCCTTTTTTCAGAACCTAGTTTCCCTGGGATATTGTTGTTTTGTTTTCTTCTGGTTTTATCCTTTCCCTGCTGTCTTCCTCTGATCACAGCGAGCACCTACTTATCATGCTGTTGAACATTATTTTAAAGAAAAATTGCTTTGCCAGCCTCCTGGAGAGGTCTTCTCAGTTCTTCCCTTGTGAGCCTGTTATTCTTTACGAGCTCAAAGGATGCAGGCCAACCTTTGTGGATGAACTTCATAACATTAACTCATAAATTCCAACTGGCGCGCACACTTAACTCACACTGGACTCAGTTTGCCTTGGTATTTCTGTGGCTGGCTCCCATGGCCATGGCTGAATCATGGGGAGAGAATCTCAAATCCTTTTTTACGTGCCAGGACCTATTTTTACATGTGCCACCGATGTGCAGTTAGTAATCAGCACCTAGCCCACTGTTGGCACTCCTTAAGCATTCGCTATTAATAATCATGGTCATCATCATAATTTTAGTGAGGAGATAAAATTATGCAGTGAGTTAAAATCTAGATTAAGCTCTTGTGTCACCTTTCACAAATCAAAAGAGGAAAAAAGACATCACTCCACAAGATGTGAGATTGTCTTTCTACTCAGGGAGGCACGTGCCTCTTGCACTGATGGAAATACATCATTATTGAAGGGCTGTGAAAGCTCTATCTTCCATTTTAAAACCTCTTTCCCTTGTTTGTAGTGCATTGTAATTGTTTACTTTCTAATATATGTGGCACTTTCTAGAACATTATACAACTGAAATAGTTAATGTGGTTTTCTGGTAATATCATCATAATTTCTAAATATCAGAGATGAAAAATAAATCTAGACTTTGGCTACTGCTCCTCAAATTCTGTTGAGCCAATAATTTATTTCAGGTCTCCTATAGCATCAGATTGAGATGCCAAAATTGAGATGACAGTGTTTTCAGTTTAATTTTCCATTAAGGCAAATTTTTTGAAGTCTTCTTAAAAATATGTTTTATTGATTTGCCAAAGAGAGGGAGGGAGGGAGGGAGAGAGGGAAGGAGAGAGAGAGAGAGAAACATAAATGTGAGAGAAAAACATCGATCAGTTGCCTTATAGGTACCGTGACAGGGAATTGATCTGCAACCATTAGGTGCATGGGATGACACTCAACCAACTGAGCCATACCAGCCAGGGCCATTAAGGCTAATTTGTCTTCGTTAATATTATTATTAAATTCTCCTTGTAAACTCTCACTTTCATGCAAGATACAGCAAAAGACACCTGTTAGGGAAATGTGGTTCGTCTCTCTTATTTTGACCAACATTTGTTTCCATTAGAACGAGGAGCTCTAACCTTCAGCCTCAAATGCTCTGTAAAGAGAAGCTCGCTCAGAGTCTGCTTCTCCAAGGCAAATGCAGATGCAAATGCAACTATATTTTTTAAGTAATCATTCTGCAGCCTTAAATGGGGTTTGTTTGAATGAATGTGTTGAAAAGTGAAAATAGGCTTATCCTTGCATTTTTTCATCTTTTCAATTTCTTATAATTATGCTACTAATCTTTTGCAGAAAGAGTCTGCTGCAATCTCAGATGGTGAATGAGAGTTATCCGTTTTTTATTTTATCTGAGTTTCTTCTTTTTAAAAGTTTTATTGATTGATTTTAGAGGGAGAAAGAGAGAGAGAGGAATATCAATTTAGAAAAGAGAGAGGGGAGGAGAGGAACATCAATTTAGAGAGAGAGAGAGAGAGAGAAAGAGAGAGAGAGAGAGAGAGAGAGAGAGAGAGAGAGAGAGACATCAATTTGTTGCTCCACTTATTTATGCATTCATAGGTTGCTTCTTGTATGTGCCCTGACCAGGAATTGAACCTACAACCTTGGTGTGTCAGAACAAGGCTCTAACCAGCCAAAGCCTTATCTGAGCTTTTTAAATGGTTTGTGCTAAAATCTGTTTAGTGATATATTGATAATGAAACACAAAGTTGAGTCACTTCAAAATATCAACACTATAAGTATGATTTATTTGGATATATTCTTTTGTGTTTATTTTATAATTTTTTTATTGTTGACAGTATTACAGATGTCCTCCCATCTCCTCCCCCTCTCTGCCCCCCTCCACCGAGCCCCTGCCCCACCCCAGGCCTTCACCACATTATTTTCTGTTATTTTTAAACTAAATTAACCACTGAAAGGATCCAGAAGAGAAGTCGTCCTTAAAACAAGCAAATTCTTGGGTTCAAAAAAATTATCCCTGAAAATACAGATGTTTAAATGTAGTTTATACCTTATGTTTCTATTTGATTCCTTCTGATAAGTTGTTTTCTATGGTGGAAATATATTATGCTTCAGTATAAAATCCATAATAGTAAAACTATAAATTTATACTTAAATCACCTTGTCAAAAAGCAAACTATGTAAGAATTATTTACTACATGGAAGGGCATTACATTATCTGAGGGAGGTTTTATGTCAGTAGTATAAGGTTAATGAAGGTTAAATTATTCAAAGATAATATTTTACATTCTTCATGTATTCTAAGCCTACTGCTTAGGAGAGCTTAGGAGCATACCTTCGATAACAAACAAGACATTCATAATAAATAATCCTGCTTCAAAAAAATAAAGCAGAAAGAAGAGAGGAGAGGGAGAAAGGAGAGAAGGCAAGGCTGAGGATTAATATTGATCACAAGATCTTAAGTGCAGACTTCATTTTTCCTGAGAAAGTCTGAGATAGATTCTGAAATAGACCCATTAACAAGTACTTATGAAATGGACGGCTCTGTTATTTCACTTTCACTGTATTTCATGGAATCTTTAGGATTTTGTTATTGGTTATAATATTAGAACCAGAAAAACTAAAAGGCTTTATTTGTTTAGATTCATTTCTGGTTCCATCCAGCCTCAAAAGATGACTGGAGCTTTGAGGTTCACATGGATTTTGAAAATTTGTTATGTCCATTTTCCTCTCTTGTCAGGCCAAACAGTAAATATTTATGGTTCCATGTGGTCCTTCTATTAACAGTGTGTGGTTCCTTCCTGTGCAAACTGCATTATTCAGTGCACTCCGTGACCTCGTCATTCCTGGCTCTGCTAAGCTCTCAGGCTTCTTATCTGTGTCCTGTGCAGGGAGGGGGGGAGAGGAGGGAAAATTTTCAACTGTTTGAAGCCAGGGAAGGGGCAGGATCAATAAAGTCTGGGGATAGAAAAAGCCCAGCCCAGCCAGACAGATAAACGTAGTTAATGGTTCCTTGACCCTAATGAGGCATATTACCTGAGGCCCCAGGCAAGGTGAGTTCTCTCATTATTTGTTTTTTAGCATACTGGGTATTTCTCTCAGAACATGCATGCATGATACTTGACACTTATGTGTTCAATGTCTGCCTTCCATGCTAAATTCTATTATCAGATCTTTAAGTTGAGGTATAATTACCATATAACCTTATATTAGTTTCAGGTCTGCAATATGCTTTGACATTTGTATATATTGTGAAATGATCACCACATAGTTATAATTTTTTTATTCTTGTGACCATTATCTTGTTAGTTCTTGTCATCCTAGTGCCTAGGACATAGTACATGTTCAATAAACACGTGCCAAATGAATGAATGCAAAAGAAAGATAGTGTGTAAATGCAAATAACATTCTTTCACAGTTACTCTGGGATGCTTGTTTTTATACTTTTTGTTTTTAATTTAATCATCACAACAACTTTACGAAGTCTTCTTCCTATATTAGAGAAAAGAAGCTAATGAACAAAGAGGTTTACCCACTAAAGATCTTACAGCACTAAGCTCACGTCTCTGACTCTAAAACACATCCCCTATCTGCCTCTCCTAAGAGCCAGTTCGTTTATTTCAGTACATGAATACTCAAGTGTATTTTCATATGGCACAACATTTTGACAAGGATTTAATACGTGACATCTCAGTTGAAAATTGTGAAATTGACTTTATGTGCTTTCTGGTTTAACTGAAGCTACAAGATGTATAAAGAACAAAAGTTGAAACTAAAAATATTTTGGTACTTGAGAATGTCCCTAATATTTTAACAGTAGTTACCTAGTAAGAGAAACAGACAAGCAAGTAGACAAGTGCGGTATGTATTGTAAGGGCTAGTGGAGTGGAAAGTCGGCGAGTTGCCTCACCCAGCCTTGGCTGACTAGTGTCTGAAGGGAGAGTCCTTTTCTGCTAGTATATTGCTACAGAGACCAGCTTCTCTGGGGCAGTTCCTGAGCAGCATTGCTGGTCCCTTGTGCATAAGCCCTGCACCCACACCAGGAGTCCACTCTGCAGCCGCCAGCCAGGCAGCCATGTCAGGTTCAGAGATCAGTGGAGCCAGAAACTGGGAATCGGGACCCTGCAGGCAGCAGGCAAGTAAAAGAGCGGCCTCAGGGATGGTCAGAGCCCGGCAGGACAGGCTGAGCATGTGCGTGTGCTGGTGAGCGAGTGCCGTGCCAAGTGTGTCCATGGCTGGGGAGCTGGTTACGGGTCTGTGTAGGAGGCACCTCTCCACGGGTGTATAGGAAATCAGCCAGGAAGTCCGAAAGCTCCTGTAAGTTTGCATAGGTCTCTATTATGAATGATATCTCATTATATGTGGTACAGTGTACATACTAAATGCATAAATAGGGTGACCCTGACTCCAGGTATAATGACTTCTTTGCTAGTCCTCAAAGGCTACAAAATAATCATGCCTCAGAACCTTTACACTTTCTTTTCCTCTTCCTGGAGTGCTCTTTCCATCGACGGCTGGCTCACTTGTTTCCTTCGTCTCTGCTCATATTGGACAGGACTTTCCTAACCACCCAGTCCTATAAAATAAAAGCCCAGGAACCAAAAGGCAGAATGACCAGAACAACTGGTCGAACGTCACTATGATGCACACTGACCATCAGGGGGCTGACACTTAACATAGGAACTGCCCCTTGGTGGTCCGTGTGCTACCACAGTGAGAGCACCGCTCAGCTGACTGGGATGAGTGGTGCTCCCATAGCAGGCCTATCCCTGGAGGCCACGTCGCCCCAACCCCCACCCCTCCAGTTCACGAATCCCATGCACCAGGCCACTAATACAAAATAACAGACCTGATCCCTCTCTCCAGCCTTCTTACCCTGCTTTATTTTTCTCCATGGTCCACATCGCTGTCTGACTTTGTTGTTTTTGGTTTTTTTTTTTTTCTGATTAACTGTCCTCTTCTGTGTGGTTCATTAGGACAGAGGCCTTATTTTGTCCACTAAAGTTTTGTGCCTGTCTAGCACATATTAGGTACTCAAAAATTATTTCTTAAGTGAATGAGTAAATAAACTTTCTTTGCTGACATGTAATATACACAGCCCTGTTGTACATATGTAGTTTGTGACATATAGTATAAAGTAATACAAATTTGATGTGATTCTTCGTTAGAAGAGTAGGATCTCACAGCGGTTATCCAGTCTAGCATCCCACCCAGGGTGGTACTCTCTCCCATTCCCACATGCCTGACTCTCAGACTTTATTTGAACACTAAAGGGCGGGCAACTCACTAATTCACAAGGTGGTCTGTTAGTGTATTACACAAAAACTGCCTGAACATACTTGAACCTGTTCCCCTGATGACTAGCTCTCTCAGCACGGGAAGCTCGCAAGTCTTACACAGAGCCCAGCATGGAGTGGGTGCCCCAAACCATGCTGTTGAAGGAATGAATAAAAATTCATATGTTTTGGAAAAAGAAAATAAAGGAAAAAAGTTAATTTTCTTACTTTGAAATTGGTGCCAATTCAGATGTAGCAATCATAAAAAGTATGCATTTTTACATTAATTTGTTTATGTGTGGAATCTCAGGATTTTACATGTACGATGTCAACCACTACAAGTGCCCTGAGGGGACACAGGCACTGCAGGGAGCAGGGCCAGTGACTAGTTTGGGGAGTGAACCCTGGTGGCCTGCACAGCCCAGCTCATAGGCCTGTAGATCTCCCTACCAGCATCCATTCCCATCACACATTTTGCCATTATTGCTCTGTGTTTAAAATCCTTCGATGGCTTTCCATTATCTACTACAGCATAAAATCCAAACTTAGCCCGGTATACCCAGCCTTTCTGAGTCCACCCTCTGCTTACCCAACACCCTCAGCATCTGCCACCCCCTTGTGATCCCCAGGAACCTCTTCTTTTGTTGTGACCACGGGTACCCTGCTGCCTGCCTGCCTGCCTGCCTTTGTACCTGCCTCTCCTCCCCAGCCACTCTGACCCACACTGTCTGCACCCAAAGCAAAACTGCTGTTGCTGACACCTGACGAGAACACAAGTGTTCTGTTCTCTAATTTTTTTAATAATGCACCTAAAATTCTGCTCCCCCTTTCTTGTAGCACATGTCATCTCAAAGCATGTAGGCTCTTCTCCGGCTCCTTTCTCCAGCACTTGGAGAGGTGCCGATGTTTCACTCCTCTTCACAGGGTGCCTGATAGTAATAAAGAATGATCGCTCCCACTGGTGTGTCTTGTGCTCCGAGCACCCTGCTGGAGGCCTGTCAGACCTTCGCTCAGACCTTCAAAGGAGCCTCGCCAGATTGGAGTGATTGCCAGGTTGTAGAGATCAGGAAATGGAAGCTCAGGGAAGTGCAGTGGCCCTGCCGGGGCACCAAGCTAGTGACCGGCAGTCACACGTCACACGCAGGTCTGCCAGGAGCAAAACCCCTGTCTGTTCCACTGCTGCACAGTCCCAGGGGCTTGGTCACAGTGTATGTACAGAAAATGCCAGACTTCCAGCACAGAATCGCACTTCCCATAGTCCTACCTTTTTATGACTCTAAGTGAAGCAGCTGTCAAAATCTTAATTAAGAAAATGTTTATTTGCTGTGTGCAGATTCTAACACACTCACCACACGATTGGCGGCAGATTGGCCCTGTAACTTTGAAAAAGCTGAACACCAGATTAGTCACTCAACGCTGGTTACTTAGGATTCAGCTCAAGGAACAAGTAATTCTTGTAGTATAAATGCATAATCTGGGTCCTCCCCTCCCACTAGACAAGCAGCATTTTTGAAGTGTCTTAAAGTCCAAGGTTCACTTGGCATTTCTGACTTTAGTAGCTCACCAGAAAGTGAGTGATGAGATTTCATTTTATCCCAAATGTGAGGAGAACGGCAGTCCTTGTGCATCATTTCGTGGTAATTGTAAAAGCTCTGGCTATTCCCCTGGTGGTGTTAAAGTAGGTTGAATAGCTATTAAAAGTAGCTGGAAATGTTAGTAGTACTTTATTTTAAGCATAAGAACATTTCTCATTATGGAATCATTTATGACTTCCAGATGTTTTTGGGTTTGTGTTTTTTGGTTGTTTTTTTTTTTTTGTCTTTTTCATTTAACAATGGTATATTTGCTAAAGTAAATTTCCAGTTTTTGCAAAGAAAATCTTTGCAAAAGACCGGTTTGGCTCAGTGGATAGAGTGTCGGCCTGCGGACTGAAGGGTTCCAGGTTCGATTCCAGTTGGGGGCATGTACCTTGCACATCTCCAGTGTGGGGCGTACAGGAGGCGGCTGATTGATGTCTCTCTCTCATCGATGTTTCTGACTTTCTATCCCTCTCCCTTCCTCTCTGTAAAAAATCAGTAAAATATATTTTTAAAAAATAATAAATAAATAATAAAACAATGCTTTAAAAAAAAAAGAAAATCTTCGGTATAGGTCAAGTGCTACTTGAGAAATAAATATGTTAGTGGGTAAACACTTTTGTTTATAATATTATGAAAGAGAGGAGGGTTACAGTGTTTGGGCTTGCAAGATACCAAAAGAACAGGGTTAAAAAAAAAAAGAATTCATTTCAGTGTAATTTTCAGAACATAAAATCACTTAGCTAAAATAGCAAGCAGCCTTTCCGGGAGGGTGTCCCTTCCCGCAGATATTCCAGCCTGGTATATTTGCTTTCCAGGAGGCAAAGCCAAGTATAGCCGAGTACTTAATACTCAGAGTAGATTAATAGTAGGAAAATAAGTGACAGTGACATATTTGTTCGATATAAACTATGCATCATCGCAGACTTGCGAGCTCTTGGCTTTTTATTTAAAAAAAAAAAAAAAGTTGTGCGCCCTGTATGATTCTGGCTCATTTCCAGAGTCCATATTCCTTACTGCTAGCTGAGATAAGGTGCCAAACCTCTGTGCTATTTGAATTTGCGCAACGATTCTTTAATGCCCAGCGCTCCTCCATAAATAGTCTGCTCTCCCCACACTCGGGGAGAAAGCAACCGCAGGAAATCTGGGAATGCGCAGCGCGCTCCACTGAATTGATGTAAGCCTGCCGGGCGGGCAGTGTACACAGCCTCTCTCTCTCTCTGCCTTTGGCCTTTCGGGACTGTTTACCCAAAGGGGCAAAGACGTCCGTCCGTGCAGGCAGAAGACACCGTGTGGCTCCTACAGCCTTCGCAGCAGCGGGAGGGGGTGGTTGTTTACAGTCTGGAGAGCCGCGCTCCTTTAAGGAAACACAAACTCCTTACCCTCCTTTCTGGCCCCAATCCGTGATCTTCAAGACAGCCAGCCGCGCCTGCAGTTGTCAGGAGGAGCAGCCCTGGGAGATGAGCTTGTCTCTCTCTCTCTCTCTCAAAGAGAAAAGTTGAAGGAGGGCAGATGGACGGCCGCTTTGTGCTCGCGAGTGACCAGCTAATACCCAGGGGCACCAGGCTATGATTGTGGTTTCTGCCGCCAGCCAGGTGCATCAGCAGCAGCGGCTCTGAGAGGTTTCATCCGGACCGAGTGGAATTGCTGCAGACGTTGCTGGGTCGTGGGTGAGCAAAAAGGGACTTAGGGACCCTGTGTTGTTATTGCAGAGCCCCACCATGAAGATCCAGGAGCACCCCAGCATCCCCGACACCAAACTGCAGAGGGCTCCCGATGCCGACACCCCGCAGGAGAGCTTCGCCCTGGAAGGGCCCCAGCTGGACCTGACCGCCTTGTGTGAGGAAAAGAGCTGGGCAGGTAGGGTGGCCGCCTGACGCGTGGGGGATCCAGTGAAGGAGCTGCACATGTGTAGACGAGAGGCATGTGTGTGTGTGTGTGTGTGTGTGTGTGTGTGTGTGTGTGTGTGAGTGGGTGAGGGTGACAGCTCTGCGTGCAGAAGTGGCCGCGTTTCTAAATGACTGAAAAATCCTTTTCCTGGCACAGGCTGTGGCAGGCTTAGTGCTGCCAATAGCAGTCGCACTCTAAGGAAGAAAATGTGCTTGCCCTTTATCACAGTGTCTCTTTGCAGCCCTTATTTTTTTTATTTTTTTTTTCTTTCCCGCTCCCCGGGAGTGCTGCTCTGTGGGAGCGTCTTCCCTCTAATAGGACCAAGCAGAGTCCTAAGGAGCCGGTAGGCATTTAGGACTTCATCTCGGTGTAACCCTTTGTCCCCCACCCCACTGCGTACCAGCCATTGACCTTCTTCATTAGATCTTCTTCCCGTTTTTCAGGGCTGTTTTGGTTTGCTTTGTTGTGTTTCTATGCTTGCTATTACAGACTTTTTAAAATCCAGATTAGTGGACCTAAGGATTCTGCGCATTCAAGAGAACACTGAATAAACGTGTTCTCTTATTGAATGCCTCCAGTACAGTGTTTCAGGTGGATTTTCTCTAGAGATATTGTTGGTGAAAACGTTAGAAATGTACTCGTCAGGAAGAGGAGGGTATCCCCGTCATGTCAAAGCCATATTTCAGAAAGGATATTGGAACAGTTTCAAGCTGCAGTTTTCTCTCACTATCCATGTGTTCACATCCAAACACAGATCAGTGCGTATCCGGAACAATTGCCCATCTGCCTCTGTAGGCATGCGTTTGAGGCTGCAGACGGGGAGAAGTCAGGCTTGTAGCTCGGAGCAGCACATGCCTTCACACAGTGACTTAGCAGAGAAGACAACTAATTGCGAGGAAGCAATCTTTTTAAAAGTGCTGGGGTTTCCTTGTTTCTTCTTCTCCTCCCCTTCTTTTTTATTTATTTATTTATTTTTTTAAACCAAAAAGTACTCTTTGTGGTAATGATTTTAGATGAGCTACCAAATGGTGAACTAAAAAGACCACAAGGTGAACAATAGCCGTTCCATTATGCTCCTGGCACCCAGGGCTTAATGAAGCGAAAGCTGTTTTTTTTTATTCTAGTTTTCCCTCTTTTCAATCTAGGAAACACATTCTAGTTCTTTGCATATATTTAGGCTGTAGGGCTGAGATTTTTGTGAGATCTTCCCAGCTCATGATACATTCACTGGTGGAAAAATTTCAAAATGCAGCATTTTTTTTAAGTGCTACATTCCTGGTAGTGTTTTGTTGTTGTTCTTTTGTTTTGTGTAGTTTGAAATAACCTGGTATGTTTTTAATTTAGACATTATAAATACCACTCTCCACTCCCCTCCCCCCAAAATAGTACCATAATAGCCACTTTTGCCCAAATAAAAGAAAAAAGCAGTAGTCAAAACAAATGCTGTATTTGGGTTTCAGTAATATGGTTTCCCCATAACATTAACATAAACCTCTAATAAGAACTAGGATTTTGGGTCAGAATTCAAATTAACCACAGTGTCTTGATGATTTATTCAGTAAAGAGGCAGGTAGATTCTTCCACTTCCTCCTAAAATGGACTGTTTGATCATTTTTATCTTGGTTAATCATAAATTTATAATCTCTTTCAACATAGTTTAAGAGGCAAATAAAAAGCTGAAAATGTTCCCCAGAGTGGTTGAAAGTTAACTTATAGTTTCCTCAGAATTATTTCACGACTTAATATTAAGAACTTTCTTCCAGATAAACAATAGTATATGAAGGCCCCAACGTTTTTATTTTGTATTAGGAAACTAGATAGAATTTTAAAAAAGCTTATTGGGGAAAATATATTTTTAATAGGATTAGGAATGGAAGTTGTGTTATCCATTAGTTTATGAGATGACATGCTTTAACTTAAAAAAAAATTCCTGCATTTGTCATTGAACTTGCATATCTTAAAAATCTACATAGGCTCATTTCAAAGTTGTTTTGATCATTTGGTAACAGCTTTCAGTGGCCATTTTTATCACATATTTATTTTAAATTTCAAGTTACATATAACGGTAATATAGTTATAAGTATAGTTAAAAGATTTTTTGCATGAAGTATAGTTAGGATGAGAGCACTAAGTTCAATCACTAAAATATCATTTTTCTTATAGCTTCAATAAGAAACAAACAAAATGGTTATTTTTCTAGTAAGGAATAAATTTTGCACTAATTTTAACCATGAATGTGATATTAATGCAACAAAATTATGGAAGTGGAAGTAATAACTACTGAAACCATATAAGCCAATATCCATCCATCAGTCTCCACCACCAGTCTCAAGTCTTCCTCGGAGTAACCCCTCTATTTGGTTTGCTTGTTTGTTTCCCATCCCCACACCATAACTCACACTCTCTCATCCATGGAGAATTGTAGAGTATCAAGGGAGACTTACTTAATGACAAGCCCATGTGGGAATGGCGTTCTCTAGTTTCTGGGATACATTGTACCAGGAAAACAAAAAGTGAGAGGAAACTAATAAATGTATTCCTCTCAAAGGGAAGGTAGGATCAGAATCTAATCATGGTTGTTGGCAGATAAATAATATGCACTTTTTCTCTGCCCCTCCCCCCATATGCAGCTGTGTATTAGGGCATATTAATTGATCTATCTACATATCATCATCATCATCATCATCATTATTATTTCCACTCTCCAAAATTAAATAAGTACATAATTTAGATATGGTATTTTTTTGTTTGTTTGTTATTTAAAGCTCATCAAAGTTGCATAATTAGAATGCTCCTAATCAGCCAGTTCATGTGGATTTGGGGAATCCATTTGTGGAAGCATTGAAAGCTGAATATTCAGCTACTCTATTAGATTTGTCCTGGTGAAATTAATTAAAAAAAAATTTTTTAAGAGCATAGAATATGCCATATGTCTTATTCACCACTACTGCTTATCAAAAATAACTTTGGAAAGAAAAAATCTAAAAGAATGATAGAAAAGCAGCAAGGGATCTTAAAGATCTTCCAGTTGAATTTTCTCATTATATAGATAAGAAAGTTGAGACCAAAAGAATCAAAATAATGATTCAAGATAATAAAGTCTTCTGACTTCCACTCTGATACCTCTTTCTAAGCATTGTATCCTGGCAGTCAGTAGACCATAACGGTGAAGAGCCAGGCTCATCCTGGGTTCAAATCCTGCTCCTCTACTTAACCATTGTTGTTAGTAAACATGCCTCAGTTTTGGCCTAACTTCTCTATCTTTAAATAATTATAAAAGTCAATAATAATAAATAATAGATATAATAGTATCTACTAAGTAAGTTTGTTCAAGGGTTAAATGAGCTCTTATATGCAAAGTGCTCATCACAGTGTGAGCACTTAGAAAGCACTTTGTAAATGTTAGCTGTTGTTATTACTATCTTTCATAAACATTTCCAAGTACAGTTTCAGGAAAAAACAGCTAAAGTTTGCCCTCTTTGAAACCAGAGCCCATTTCTACATAATAATCATGTATGGCTCTGAACACAGAAGTCAGTAATTACTAGATACCGAACCAATTTACCAAGGACTAATCATGTCACATCAACTTTCTTTCTCCCTTCTTCCTTTCTCTTTCTTTCTTCCTATCTTTCTTTCCTTCTTTTCTTTCTGTCTTCCTTTCTTTCCCTTCCTTCCTTTCTTTTTTTTCTTTCTTCCTTTCTTTTTCTGTATTAGGGCAATGGTGCATTTGAAGAGGCCTCCATTGGTCCTTTCTCTAACTGGGACTAGTGGCAGCCTTGTCAGAAATGTGGAAGGGACAGAAGACAGTCAGGTAGAATAGATAATTAGTAGCTGGTGAAGCAACTCTGCTTAAATGTGCAGGTGGGGCTGACCTCTCTCTGTGTCTGGGATGTGCAATACCTTCTAGCATTTGAAAGCTATATGATAACACTATGCCAAGTAGTCATGACTCCCAATAGTATAGCATTGGAAATTAGGTGTGGAAAATGTCAGCTCCCTTAATTCTGTGCAGATTTCTTAGAATTAAATCATCTCAGTTTTCTTTAGTATCATAAATGGATCCAGCCAGCTACACCGAGAGGAGCTATGCCCCCACAGCCGCTTTAGTGTGAGTGCTCGGTGCCCTCTCTCGGCAGTGGGTTTCCTCTATTTCCACGTGGGCTGTGGTGTCTGAATTGGGATTCCCCCAGCAGCTCCTCTTTTTTATCACTTAGGCAGCAAGCATACAGTTCTTCCCTCCCTTATCTCTGACCTGCCGTGATGTCAGCTGACCTGGGTGGATTAATTTTTAATAGAGATACACGCGATACTTATGTCCAGAGTTCTTTGTGACAAGACACACGGCTGACAAAAACCACTGTCCCCGGGGAATTCTGGTCTGGGTAGGAAAACACCTTTATTTGTTTTATGCGGTCCTTCAGGAGGAACATCCAGTTTGAAGCCTGAAAACTTTCCTGTTTTCTCTTTGAACCGTTTTCTTCCAGTATTTCTTACAATATCTTTGTCTGTTTTATTGCTCTAAAATTACTGGTTAAGATGCAAAACATTTCCCAAACCAGCAATTAGGAATCCTCAGGACCAAGTCTATCATAGGCCACACGGTTCCGTTTTTGTTTTGGTTTTTCTTTCTCATTTTTATATGTGAGTGCCAACAATTAAAACATGAGATAGCCTTGTATTTTGAGATCATTTCAAAATAAAACAGGAACAGTTGGTTTTATAGATTCATTATATTGAACGTATTATACTTTATATTACAGGTAATTATATAACTCTTTTGAATAGAAGCCTTAAATTAGAAGACTGTATAGAATAAAAGTAAAGAGAGAAAAAGGAGCTATCATATAAACATAGGTGAGGAACTTCACCTCTGTTCTGCATGCAGAAGAATGATTAAAAATCCCTTTTTTCATTTTGTTAAGGATGAAACTCATGATGGTTTTCCATTTCTCATTTTGAAATAAATGAATTCATCTACCCTAACTGTATGCTTTAGGAGAAAATGTCATCCATAAGCTAGAATTTCTTCAGCTGTGAATTTCATATATACCACTGTTGGCACTAGGAAAATAACACATTTGGTTTTCTTGTCTGTGAAGTGGTTGGTCAAGAATGGAGCCACAGCCCTAGCCATTTGGCTCAGTGCATAGAGCATCGGCCTGTGAACCAAAGGGTCTTGGGTTCAATTCTGGTCTAGGGCACATATCTCAGGTGCAGGCTCCTCCCCAACTCAGGCCCTGGTCAGGGCTCATGCAGGAGGCAACCAATCGATGTGTTTCTCTCACATCAAGTTTCTCTCTGTTTTTTCCTCTCTCTCCCACTCTCCCTAAAAATCAATAGAAAAAAAAGTCCTCCTGTGAGGATAAACAAAATATATAAATAAAATAAAACACTAATTTTAAAAAAAAAAGGAAGAAAAGAGCACTGGAAATACTGAGAAAGCACTTTAAAAAAAAATTCAGCTGTGCTAACCAAAAGGAAATAAGATATGTGGCTCCATGTGAGCCACAAAGCATCAGACAAGCATAATTACGTTTCATGATTAGTATTTTATAGTTAATTCAGCATCACAATATATATATCTCTTACTGGACACATGTTTGGTTAATGGTTACACTCATTTTGCAGAAACCACATAGCTAAAAACTTAAATTAAAAAAATTAGAACACTTTTTAAGAAATACTCTGCCAAGTTTCGGACAATTTTAAAGGCTTTGAGATCTTAACCTTTTCAAACTACTAGTAAATGTTGCTGAGTAGAAATGTCAAACCAGCCAGCACACCCCTATGCCAATATCAACAGCAGACTTTGTCACCACCCTCTGTCCTGCTAAGCCACCTTGCCCTCCCCCCTGGCTGTTTTGCTCCTTGGCCTTTCTGAAGTGAGGTTATTGTTTCCTGCTGTGTTGCTGTTCAAACCATCTTAACCCTTTCCCTGTCTCAGCTCCATCAATTTTAGGCCTTGCAGAAAATTACTGCTGTTTTATGACCTCAAGGAAAGAAAAGATGCAATCTGGTCAGCTTAAGAGTTCTATTTTCCTTAACACTACATTTTTTATTATTTTCAGGGATTACTTTCCACTCTCCTTCTCCCCCTCTTACCTCTCAATCCATTTTTTACGTTTATGTTGGCAGTTCTGAGTTGCTCCTGTCTGAGCCCTGCCACTGAGGAGCCAGCTGATGGCGTTAGTACAAATGATGAAACAATGCCTGTGCACCTCCAGCTTCAGCCAAGTAAATGTACCCGCAGATTATCTGCCACCTTTCGAGATTCACTAGGCAAAAGTCTGTCTTCAACACTTTCATTTTTCCCAAACATTTATATTATCATCCAAGGTCCCAGATAAGTTAGTTTTCTTTAAATCTTGATAAAACTAAGGACCTCATTCCACATGAGGTTAGTTTTTTTTTTTTTCATTAATGTGCTTATCTCTCCTACAACACAGTGGGGTCTTCAATAGTTTCATACAGTCATCCTTGTTATTGAAGCACCTGGCACGTTCTAAATTGAAGCACTGTCCTTGAGTCAGGATATTTAGTTTCTAGTCCCTGCTGTTATCATTGATTAGGTATTTGCTCCTAACCTCTTAGGGTTTCAGTTTCCTTATCTGTAATCTGTTGGATTGAATCAGTGGTTCTCAAAACTGACTGCATTTGGTGTCACTTGTGCAGCTTTTAATTGTGTGTGTGTGTGTGTGTGTGTGTGTGTGTGTGTGTGTTTGTGTGTGTCTTACATATCTGGGCCCTCATCTAAAAATTCTGTTTAATTGTGTGATGTGAAGACCTGGATGTTAGGAGTTAGCTTCTATCACCTTGTGTGCCCCTAATGTGCAGCCGGTTGAATAATCACTAGAGTAGATATGTATGAAGCTTCAACAAGCAGTAATGTTCTATGATTATAATAGGATCTTTTAAAATAAAGTACTAAGTAGCACTTGTTGAAGATAATTTTGTAGATGTTATAAATACTTTGATAGCTGAAGGAGCAATTGTTCCATGATTCAGACTGTGAGATCCATTCTGTGCCAGGATCTAAATGTATTATAACTTTTTTTAATGCCATGATCGGCTAACTGCAGCTCGCAAGCCACATGCTTGAAAGCCACATGCTCACAGTTTAGGGTTCCCCTATGAGGCTATCTTGGCCCTTTGAGTGTGGCTTTTCCACAAAATACCACGGCCTGGGCAAGTCTATTTTGAAGAAATGGCATTAGAAAAAGTTTAAATTTAAAAAATTTGGCCCTCAAAAGAAATTTCAATCGTACTGTTGATATTTGGCTCTGTTGACTAATGTGTTTGCCAACCACTGTCCTAGAGTATTAGAAATGAAATATCCTATGTCATCTGAGATCTGTCTTTAAAATATGTTAGATAGGCTTTTTTTTAATAAGGAAAGGAATATATTGAGGTGAATCTTGCAGTTAAGTACAAATGAATATCATCCTATTCACTCCCAAAACTGTAAATCAGTATTTTTGTACTGAGTGTGTCTTTTTCTTAAAGGTCATCTAAGATAATATGTACAGATTTGTCCTTTGTAAGGAATTCATTTCTCTTCTTTTTTTTAATTAATTTGTATATCCTAATTTAACTGTATTCTTGAGCTGCTTCTGAAATTTTGACTGAAAAGCAATTGAAATATGCATCTTAAACATGCTAACCCCAACCACTAAGCAGAAGCACACAAAACAACTTACCTAAACCTCAGTAGAAGGCACAAGCTCTTAAATCATGGGCTCACTCACCATTACTGTGATGCCTTAGCTGGAATTAATGAAAGATGGATAGCCAAGATGCAAAGTCTCATCCTTCCTGACGCATTTCTTTTCCGTAAGAAAGTATAGAAAGTTCCCACTAGTGAGGTGTAGCGAGGAGTCGGGACAGACATTATTGCTTCTTCAAGGCTGTTCCTAAGGGCAGCCCTAGCAAATTCTCTTTTGAAAGCAAATGAGGATGAAGATAGAAGGAGGTGGATGGCTCTTGGACAACTTGGTGATTCTGGTTGGGACATAGTGTGTGTAGTCAGAACCTTAAATCTAAAATGAGAAACCATTCTGTGCCTCTTAAATTCATTGCCTCCTAATGCTTTCAGAAAACTTGGCAAACAGCTGTGCTCAAAAGAATGATTTTGGCCCAGCTGGCATGACTCAGTGGTTGAGTGTCGACCTATGAACCTGGAGGTCACGGTTCAATTCCCGGTCAGGGCACATGCCTGCGTTGTGGGCTTGATCCCCATGGAGGGCGTCCAGGAGGCAGCTGATCAATGATTCTCTCTCATCACTGATGTTTCTATATCTCTTCCTCTCTCTTCCTTTCTGAAATCAATATTTTAAATATTTTTTAAAGAATGATTTTGACCTCTAACCCTCATTATTTTCCAGATCCCATGCCTGCTTTGTCCTCATGGCAGCAGGAGAACGGGAACTCCGACAATGCACCCCTCTCCCCGCCAGCCGGGCGTCTCATTCGTCAGCTTCTGGACGAAGATAGCGACCCCATGATCTCTCCTCGGTTCTACAATTATGGGCAGAGTAGGCAATACCTGGATGACACAGAAGTGCCTCCTTCTCCCCCAAATTCCCACTCCTTCATGAGGTAGGTTTCTTTTTGTTGACCAGCAAATGCATCATCATTAGGATAGTCATGGCTGATGGGCAGTAATTTCTCTTAATGAAGTTGTAAGTCTGTGAAAGAATATATTTAAAATTCTCCTTCCTGGGACACAGGCTTCATCGCAATTTCTCAGTTGAACTGTGACCCAACTGCAACATCACATACTGAATTTCCTTTGGCACCTCCTTTCCAAAGCTCTCTCAGATTTAACTTTGAAGTCCACTGCAGACATTACAGTCCTAACTTTGCTAATTATTAATGTGAACTAGAGGAGATTAGACCCATTTAATAGCTGGGACATATAGAGCCCAAAGTCACAAAATAAATTAGTAGTCCGGTTTATTTTATTAGAGAGCAGGGAGACGGCCCACACCCTCCCCCTCCATGCCCCCTCCTCATCCCCCAGCTCTTCCCAGCAGGCAGTGACTCACTGCTGGGGAGCTGACTCAAGGGTGCCCCTCACAGGCAACGGAGCTGCTCTCTGGGGTCCTACGATGACGAACACGAGGACCTGACACCTGCCCAGCTCACACGAAGGATTCAGAGCCTTAAAAAGAAGATCCGGAAGTTTGAGGACAGATTCGAAGAAGAGAGGAAGTACAGAGTAAGTGCCTCTTCTCTCTCTCATGTGATGTACCAGCAATGCAGAGAAGTGGTAAAGGTTAAGCGAGATATCTAGGGAGTCTCAAAGCAAAAAGGCAACGGAGACTAGGTAGTGAACACTCAGACACCTCAAACTTCATGTATCAGCATTTTCGTCCCACAAATGTATTCTTATAAACTAGGGGCCCGATGCACGAAAATTCATGCACTCAGGGAGATCCCTCAGCCCGACCTGTGCCCTCTCACAGTCCGGGACCCCTCGGGAGATATCCACCTGCCAGTTTAGGCCCACTCCCTGGGGGAACAGGCCGAAGCTGGCAGTCAGACATCCCTCTGGCAGCCCAGGATCCCTCGTGGGATGTCTGACTGACATCCTTAGCACTGCCATGGAGGCGGGAGAGGCTCCCACCACTGCCGCTGCACTCGCAGTTGTTAGCCCAGCTTGTGGCTGAACAGAGCTCCCCCTGTGGGAGCACACTGACCACCAGGAGGCAGCTCCTGCATTGAGCGTCTGTCCCCTGGTGGTCAGTGCATGTCATAACGACCAGTCGTTCCAGTTGTTCTGCCGTTAGGGTCAATTTGCATATTACCTTTTTATTATATAGGATAACTTGAACACTTCAGCTTACGTTCTGTAAACTTACCAGTGAGCCAGAATGGGAAAAATCATTAAATGGTGTCTTTTGTTTGGCTACAACTTAATTCTAGATTATCTTCTAAAATTTCATTAGTACTGACCTCATTCTACTCTCAGCTCTTGGTATTCCCCACAGGGAGATCAAAAAGGCATTTTTCCAAGTGGTTGCAGGGTAAAATATCATATACTCCTTTGCTTTCTATTCTGTTAGCCTGATAGGTTGAACCTTACAAGTGATGGAAACAGAGCCATCCAGGAGCCTTATACAAGTCTGTCACCATAAATATTCAGCATTTTACCTCTGAGGAATTCTTTAAAAGCATCCAAAATAACCAGATGTAAAGAAGGATTCTGGAATTAAACTTGTGAAGTTTGCCCTGCTTAGTCCTTTAATTTCTTATTTCAATGAAACTCATTTTTCCCTCCTGCTTAAAAGAAACTGATCATCAAACATTTATTTTTCCTCCTCCAATTCCAAGACATTCACCATAGTTTTCCCTTTCTCAGCCCTCCCACAGCGACAAAGCAGCAAATCCTGAGGTTCTGAAGTGGACAAACGACCTTGCCAAATTCCGGAAACAACTAAAAGGTAGGTAAAGCTCTAGATTTATGGCGTGGTTTCTATAAAACAAGCCAGGTACAGAATCTCATGCCTAGTTCTACTGCTAAAGTATGCAAGAAAGAGACCTAACTTGTTTGTCTCAGTGGCAAGAGATTGGCCTACAGACTGAAGGGTCCCAGGTTCGATTGTGGTCAAGGGCACATGCCAGGCTTGCAAGCTTGGTCCCCAGTAGGGAGCCTGCAGGCGGCCACCCATCGATGATTCTCTCTCATCATTGATGTTTTTATCTCTCTCCCCCTCTCTCTTCCTCTCTGAATTCAATAAAAAACTATTTAAAAAAAAATAAAATATGCCAGAAAGACAAGTTCCTTAAGGCTGCTTCCCATTGTTCTCAGAAATTAGAGGATACTGTCCTAGCTGGTTTGGCTCAGTGGATAGAGCGTCAGCCTGCGGATTAAAGGGTCCCACGTTCAGTTCAGGTCAAGGGCATGTACCTTGGGTTGCAGGCACATTCCCTGTGGGGGGTTGGGTGTAGAACACAGCTGATCGATGTTTTTCTCTCATCGATGTTTCAAACTCTATCCCTCTCCCTTCCGCTCTGTAACAAATGAATAAAATATATATTTTTAAAAAAGAAAGAAATTAGGGGACACCTTCTCCATGTCTTCCCATGGTCTTAATCACAGGGTATTCCAGATTTGCTAAGATGCGAATTCTGTAGCGCTTCTTCATTTCCCTAAATCGCTAATAAAATGATGGTTTCAATTCAATACTCATTAAGTATCTGTTTAATCCAAGGCTTTATTTGCTGTGGTATTAGAAGAAGTAGACACAGAAATGAATATGAAAAGGATGGCCCCTGTCCTTCAAGGAGCTTGCTGTCTTTTAGGAGACAGACATTTAAACAACCAAATAGAATACAAAATAAAAAATAATTCCAAAATGAGGGACATGAGTCACACACAAAAAGTTGGCCAGCAGTTGGGCACTGGATCAATAAGTACCTTTAAACACTAAGGCAGTAGTGTAGGAGAACACCTGCCACGTTCCGAAAACAGTGAGCAGGTTGGTGTGGCTAAAGTACAGATATTCAATAGAAGTCCTAGAGCTTTCTCAGGAATGAAGGTTAGGGAAACTTTCCAGAGAGCCCAGGAAGACATTATCATTTTCTCGGGTTGTATATAATAACCTAGGATTTTCAACTAACGTTATAATTATATACTTTCTGGCAGGGGGAGGAGAGTGGAGGAGGACACAGGGCTAAGTAGCTATTAACATCACAGACCTCAATTCTCATATATCTCCGCACCCAAATTTTTTCAACTAGAGTCAAAACTAAAGATATCTGAAGAGGACCTAACCCCCAGGCTGCGGCAGCGAAGCAACACACTCCCCAGGAGTTTCGGTTCCCAACTTGAGAAAGAAGATGAGAAGAAGCAAGAGGTGATAGATAAAGCAATCAAGCCCAACGTGGAAGCCACGCTGGACTCCATCCAGCGGAAGCTGCAGGAGAAGCGGGCAGAGAGCAGCCGACCCGAGGACATTAAGGTGTGGTGATTCGGTGAAGGCCCGAGCTAACTGCTCACCCTAAGCCATGTCCGTTAGCATGGTAGAAGCATAGAACATGCCACACAGAGCCCAATGAGAAGAGTGGTGGAGGGATACCTTTTGAAACCTCCCACACCCTCATCTTCCACACTCTTAGACGTTTAGAGAAGCCGATGAAACAACTTGGTGACCCTTAGGTAGAAGACTTTTGGAGCATTTGAGGCATCACCCCTTTGGGACTATGTAATCTGTCGCCGTAGACCTCGCCTGGGCCGTTCAGTGAAGCCTCGTGTGTCTCAGAGCCTTGCTTGCCTCAGTACTCAACATGCCTTTGCTGCCACAAGGAAGTTGGTGGTGCTTCTTTTGTGCTATCTTATTTCTAGCAAGAGGTCAGGGATAGCTAATTCCTAAGTGAGCTTGGATAGAGAGAGGAGGAGCTAGTGTGTGAGGATTCTTTTTAATCCTACTTTTTTTTGTTGTTGTTGAACTGAAGAAGAAGAAAAACAAGAAGTTGGAATGTTCACAGATGTGTCCCCTGCTCATTGATCTCTCCTTGTGTTTGCACAGGACATGACCAAAGACCAGATTGCTAATGAGAAAGTGGCCCTGCAGAAAGCTCTGTTACATTATGAAAGCATTCATGGACGGCCGGTATGTGAACACACTGACTTCTTCTGTCCCGGCTAAAGCCTCTGGCTTTAGAGATGAATCTTCTGTGACTGGTATTTTGCAGATGAGGTTCCCTACTGTTCAGCATATGACTCTATTTCCACAGGAACCAAGCTTTCTGAATGCTAAACCTGTGATAAGGATTTCACTACCTTATAGATGCTGAATTTAATTGAGTTCTGAAGAATAATTAGTTTGCAACTAAAATGTAGTCCCTGGCATCCTGCTTCAAGGGGGACTATGGGGAGGCAAGGGGGGTAGGAATTGGTGCACAGAGCCCTGGAGTGAGGAGGCTTTGCTCTCCCTAGGTATGCTTCCATGAGCTGATACTGGCTCCAGGCATTCTTATCTATGTATCAATGGGCTAAACTAGAATCATCTGCCCTCAAATTGGATCTCTCTGCAGAGCAGTTGCAACCAGTGTTTGTCCATAAAGAAGTTGCAGCTGCCACCCAGAACCAAAAGTGTGAGGCATCCAAAAGTATGGCTCTGCCTTTTCATAACAAGAAACATTTGAGGTCGTTTGTTATTCAGTGCAAGTTCATGTTAGTCCGGGGAAGACAGGAGCATGATAGGCTTCTCTCTTCCTTAGGGAACCTATGGTCAGGTGTCCATGTCAGTGACTCTTAGTAACCTGTTCAGAATGTTGTCAAGAACCCAGTAAAATCAATTCTTATGAGCATAAAAAAGCATCTGTACTAATAAAAGGGTAATATGTTAATTAGACCGAGTTGACCAGACATCTTCCAGAAGTCCAACTTTCTTCCAGACAGTTAAGGGGTAACCAGTCTCTCAGGAGGGTAGTTAGGGGGGAACCAGGCCAGCAGGGGGCAGTTAGGGTCAACCAGGCCAGCAGCGGGGGGGAGGGCAATTAAGGAGGATGAGGATGACAAGGGGACAGTTAGGGTGCAACCAGGCCCGCGGGGGGCAGGGGGGGCATTTAGGGACAACCAGGCTAGTAGGAGACCAGTTAGGGGGTGACCAGGCCTGCAGGGGAACAGTTAGGGGACAATCAGGCCGGTAAGCAGAGGCAGTTAGTGGTGATCAGGTAGGCAGGTAGAATGGTTAAGGACAATCAGGCAGGCCGGCAGGGGGTCACTTAGGAGGAGGTGGCCAGGCAGGCAAGAAAGCAGTTAGGGAGCGACCAGGCTGGCAGGGGGAAGTTAGGGGTGACCAGGCCAGCAAGCAGAGGCAGAAGTGATCAAGCTGGCAGGTAGAGTGGTTAGGGGCCATCAGACAGGTGAGCAGTTAGTAGGCAGTGGTCCCAGATTGAGAGAATGATGTCCGACTGGTGGTTTAAACTGCAGTCAGACATCCCCCGAGGGTTCCAGGATTGGAGAGAGTGCAGGCCCAGCTGAGAGACTCTCTCCTGTACAAATGTTGTGCACTGGGACTCTAATGAAGTTTATGTTCATAGAAGGATTTTTATATAGCCGAAAAGAATGCATCTCTTTTCCAGTTTCAGCATAGCTATATAATGGAGACAATCTTTTCACCTGAGATAGGTTCTTTTAAATAAAGAAGCTTCCAGAACAATGCACTAGAGGTCTGTGAGGGCCGGGACTCAGGATTTTGTGAACATAATCCTCAGCCAGTAGCACAAGACCTGCCACAGTGTGTGCCCAATACACTATCTGTAAAATGCATCTTCCATGGTATTTTGGTTTTGAATTTATCAGGTTTAGGTTTAAAAAAGAAGCTGGGGCTGATGGTGATTGATTTTGCTGGCCTGCCCTGTCGTGGAAAAATACTGGCGCTCTGGGATGACGGTCATGTTTCCAGCCAAGTTTGTGTGTGTGTTTTTTCCAAGCCAAGTTTTGTTTTGGATCTTTAAAAGCCATCGAACCAAGTAGCAAATGCACTGGAGCTCACATACATTGTGAAACTTTGTCCTTCTCTTCTGGAGTATTCAGAAACTCAACTGCTAGGGGGAGGCTCAAACCTTTGAGCGCCTTGTCATGGCCACCAGACAGTCCCTAGGCGAAGGAGGCAAGACTTGTGTGTTTTACTTCTTTTCGTTGCATGGATTCATGTTATGACATGGATTAAAGACTTCCTTGCCTGGGTCCCTGAGGTCTCTCAGCTGCATCCTAGACTTAACCTTAAGCCAGTTCAGAAGGTTGGGGTTGGGGTGGGTGGATGTGGTACCTGTGGCTGAGTTGCTCTGCTGAGACCAGCTCTATGACTTCGGGCTATGGAGGTAACTTCTTAGAGCCTCAGGGCCCTGTCTGTGTAACAGGTTGTCTGGAGACAAAGTGATGTTACAGGCACATATTTACCTGTAGGGCGTCTGGCACTGAGGAATTTGGGCAGAGTGACTCTGCTGGGGGAAGAGGGAATTGCCAAGTAAATGATAGCTTTCACTTCTGTTACAATTACATGTTCCGCGCCCTGTGGCCCACTTCTTAGTGACTGAATCAGGAGAAAGAACGCATATTTTTAGCACTCTTATAATTAGCAATATGAAATACTAGTTTTTGGCCCTGTCTTTCTATTCCCTTTTCTTTCATCATGCTTTCTGATGAAGGAAGAACACCGTTCTGGGTCATATTCTAGCATCTCCTGAGGCAAGGAACATATGCTCTGGGAGTTTGTCACATTCCTGGTCCAGGGTCAGGCTCTCTGCCTCGCTCTGGAACACGATGCTCCGACCTCAGGAAAGGCAGAGTCCATTTGATACCTGGCCAGTCCAAAAATCAGAGTGAACTTTTCATTCTCAGATCCGTGGTGTTGCCATGGACCCTGGACTGTAAATAACATTTGGGCAATGCTCTTAAAAAAAAATGCATGTACTCCCAGTGCTGAGCTATCATTCCAAACCCTAGGATTTTTTAGAAAAGCAGGTGCTCCTAGTTCATGGGTTTTTTGCTGAGTCTGCAGATTCTGATTTACTAGTAAAGGGACACTAACTCCAAGTCACAGGCCAAAATAATTACGTGCCAATTCTGTGCATTTTAAAGAAGGGTGTTTGCTTTAACGGGCACTCTATAGGCAGACTGGCATGTAACAAAACAACTTGTTTACACACTGACACATATTCCCTACAAATTATTATTAAAGTGGCCCTTCTCAGTATTGAAGGATCTCAGGAGTAGACGATATCTCACAGCAGATGGCTGCAGCTCCCTGCTCTGCCTTATTTGTAGACCCCTGCTTGATGACAGGGGACAGGAAGAGAACGGGTTGCTTGCTCAGAGCTCCCGGGTTCTTGAGTCTCTTCCTCATCAATATATTTTAATCTTATATTTTAAAACCTTGGGACACCAAACATCATGATCAAATTTAAATGCAAATTCTAAAGCTATATATAAGTACTCTCCTTTGGTATTATCTGATCTTTGCACAGTTAGCCTACTGTCTTTACCTGATAATGAAGAAGGGAGAGTTGTCATTTTCCAATTCATGGGCCAAGAATGCAGCAGTTATAAGAATCCAACTCATGTCTTCTCCTGCTCGCAGTTTTATGACTCAGAAATACCCATCCACTCATGCAAAGGCCTATTCTTGGTCAGTAAGGGAATCCCTGATGACTGATAACTCAAGAATAAGAGTGTCAGTCTCCGAACTGTTTTCCCATGGTCCACTTCACATCCGCCTCTCCTTTATTGACAGTCCAGCCAAAGCCCTGCTTTGTTTATCTGACTATCGCTTGGCTTTTGGCTCTGCTCACAAATTCAGCACAGACAATTGCATGTGACAGGTGAATTCTGTACAAACTTTTCGTATGAACAGCCCTTTGGATTCAGGTATATACTCTAAAAATAATTCTGGTGTAATTCAGGTATATTTTCTACACCTCAAACTTAAAGATCTTTTATATTTTTGATGTTCAGATACTTTTATCATATGCCAGTATTAACTTTGGAGGAGTCATGCTGAGTTTCAACTTTCCATAGTCAAAAATTGAATTATATTAGATCATCTACAGGTATTAGTTTCTGAGGGTCATTAATTTTAAACATGAGCAATTCATAGAAAATCTAAATGTCAGCATCATGAGCCAAAGAATTAAGTTGGTGAGCCTCATCATCTACTCCAACTAGAAAATTTGGTTTTTGAACAAAGAATTAGAACAGAAATTAGGTTTGGTGCAATTTGCTCCATCTGTCTGGTTTTACCAGATAAAATCTCATTCTATAAATCAGAGATGTTTCTGCCAGCAGCTAGTCCACAGTGGGAATGTGCTGGCTTCTTCTTTTAATTTTTAGTGTGTGTTTTGGTCACTAAACCATCTATTGTTTATCTTGCACATTAGATCACACCACATCATGTGTTGACAGTGAAGATATGCCTTAACTTATCTGCAACACATTTAATGGATACATCTCGTATCAAGAAAACAACACACAAAATCATGATTTCATGTGATCCAGTCCTAAATTTTGTCATCTTACAGGTGAAATTTTGTGCTAGTCACTTCATTTATGTTCTTCAGACTTACTTGTGGTTGTATTTTAACTTTCCTTGAAGGATAACGTAAATACAGAAAAGAGCCCAGATTATATGTCTTGATGTAAACAAATCTGGGTAACCAGCATCCAGATTAAGACACAATATGTTACCAACCCCCATTATCTCTCCCTGGTGTCCCTTCCCATCCATAGGATGCCTCCTGCTCAACCAAGGAAAACCACTCTCTTGAACTTCATAAAAGTGGAAGCTTACAGTATGTAGTCTTTAGTGTCTGACTTATTTTACTCAGCTTTATTTTTGTGAGATTAATCCAAGATGTTGCATATAGCTGTGGTTCATTTATCCACATTGCTGTGTGGTATTCAATTTTGAAAACATACTTTATCTGTTCTTCTGTTGTTGGGCATATGGATGACTTCCATTTTGGGGGTTACAATAAGTAGTACATACGTGTTTTCATTTGATGTAGTCTCAACTTGTTTGTGTCTTTTGGTGAACTTATGGCCGTATTTGTTTGGTATGTATTTAGAATGGAATTGGGTCATATGTGCAGCTTCAGTAGATACTGCCAAATAGTTTCCCAAAGTGTCCTATCCTTCCCAGACGTGAAAGAGTTGTCCAGCATTCTCGCTGATGCTTGACACTGTCTTTTCATTCTGGCCATGTGGTGGGCGTATAGTAGTAAAACCTGTTGTTTGATCCTCAGGTTTTTGGTGTGTGTAGTGTTTTTTTTTATATAAAATAATTTCTGAATTTCCTTCTACTTTTGACAGTCCTTTTAAAAAATTAAATAGCAATTTTAAAACTTCTGTTAATATGGTTGAAGCAGGAAATGCCATCATCTCAACTTAATGCTGTGATAGTAGAAAGAGATAAAATAATTTATTAATGCTGATGATAAAAAAATAAATCTTTAAAATACTACTGCATACTGACAGGACCCTATCCTAGCTTGTGAAGTTTATCCAAAGTTCACTTATTGTTGATCACTTTGAAAAAGGCAAATAAGAAAAATAAGAAAGGATAAATTCACTTATGCATAATGAAGAGTTATCTTCAAAACTGAAGGCCCAAAAGGCCAATAAAAGAAATGGTCAAAGCTAATATGACTTGCCTTTCCTTACCTCTGTGACTGTTATCTTATTATGTGTGCAATGGAAATAAAACACAGAAGACAAATAGCAATTATGAAACAAATAGCAATCTTGAAACAAAGGTACTTCATCTCATTCACCATTTAAGTAAACAGGGGAAATGCATGCATATCAACGAATTGGGCTTACTAATTATGTTTGGAATATTTGTTCTGCAATATTTATGGACTATTTCTATTATCTCATTCACTGAAATAGTTGTCAGGGACAGAAAACACAAGCTCCTGTTCTCAAGGGATTTATAGATTAAAGAGAAAATAGAAATGTCAACAAACTATATTTATTATCTTACATAATAAAAGCCTAATATGCTAAGTGAATGGTTGACTGATCAGCCGTTCAACCAATCAAAATGTATTATGCTAATAATATGCTAAGGCCTCTCAACTGTTCACTCTGATGTGCACTGACCACCAGGGGGAAGATGTTTCAACCAGTAAGTTATCTTGCTGCTGAGGTCTGGCCAATGGGAACTGAGCAAGACTGGCCCAACACACCCTGGAGCCTTCCTGCAGTCCCTCTCCCATTGGCCAACCTCCTGGGTCTCTCCCATCCCTGATTATTCACTGGTGGAATCCCTCAGCCTGGCCTGTGCCCTCTCCCACTCTGGGACCATTTGGGGGAATGTCAGAGAGCCGGTTTTGGCCCGATCCTGCAAGCCAGGCCAAAGGACCCCACTGGCGCACAAATTCGTGCACTGGGCCTCTAGTAGAGTATAAAAATGTGTCATCCATTGGGGCTGCTATAAAAGATTACCTTATAACTGGGTGGCTTATACACAACAGAAATTTATTTCTCGCCCTAACTGGTGTGACTTGGTTGGACATCATCCTGTGCACCTGGGTGTTGCCAGTTTGATTCCAAGTCAAGGTACATGCCTGGTCATTTGGGCTCAATCCCTGTTGGGAGAGAGGGGTGCAAGAGGCAGTCAGTAGATTCGGTGTCTGGTGAGGGTCCCCTTCCAGTTTCATAGATGGCGGCCTTCTTGCTGTCTTCACATGGCAGAAGGGAGGATACAGAGGAGCACTAGGGGACTCTGTAAGGACACTAATCCCATTCATGGCATCCCACCTCTCATTACCCAGTCACCTCTCAAAGGCCCCACCTCCAACCCTAGTTGATTTGGGTCAGTGGATAGAGCATTGGCCTATGGACTGAAGGGTTTCGGTTTGATTCCAGTCAAGGGCACATGCCTCAGTTGCAGGCTTGATTCCCCAGTAGGGAGCATGCAAGAGGCAGCTGATCAATGATCCTCTCTCATCATTGATGTTTCTCTCGCTCCCTCTCTCCCTTCCTCTCTGAAATTAATAAAAATAATAAGTAAGGAAAAAGAGAGATAGAGAAAGAGAGAGAGAGAGGGAGAGAGAGAAGGGGGGGAGAACTAAGGCCCCACCTCCAAATACCATTACATTGGGAATTAAGTTTCAACATATGAATTTTGAGTGACATAAACATTCTGTCTATAACAAAGCAGATGTAAAATTACACGGTACACACAGGTTATAGTAGGTGACACAAAGGAGAGAATGAGCAGGTCTACCAGAATGAGAGATGTTGGAATAAGTCTGCACAGAGGAGGTAGCTCTTGAACTGAGTTTGCCAAACCACAGCCCTTCCAGGACAAAGGGAACTAGACAGGGAGGTGTGGGACAACCTACTCTATCCTTAGAGCTTCAAGTATGATGGGAAGGAGGAGATGCAACAGATAAAGAGCTTTAAATACTATATCAAATACTATACCAGGGACTTGGGCTTGATTCCTCCCCACTACTTATAGACTTAGTCCTCTAAACATATTTGTGCGCTGTGCCAGATTTTAGGTATATGGGCAGTCCTCAGGTTACATGGGAGGTCCATTCCTACAGTGACGTATCAGAACCCACCTACACAAACACCTGCATCACTCACATGGAGCACATCCACAGCAGTAATGAAATGAAACAGTGAATAAAATTTAAAAGAAAGATAACAATTCCTGACCTTTAGTTGTGGCAAATACATAATAAAAAACATAAAGCACATATGTACATATGTCAAAACGACTCAACTTTTTAATAAATAATGTAAATGGGAGATGGTGATGTAACCACGAAATGACGTTAAGTCAAGTCTGATGTAACCCAAGGATTGCCTGTACAGACATGAATCAATCCATATATTAGCCAATATTCCTTGAAATCCTGCTGTTTGCCAAAATCTTGTCCTTAAAAACAATTTCATGGGATTTGAGAAAGACATCTAAAAACATTCTGATTATAAAACTGCATGACAGGAATACATATTATAATAGGAATCTTCTTTCCTGGACTAGAAAATAGTAAATTATCTGGGACAAGGATGGGGAACATCCAGTAGGAGCTCCACCAAATCATTTGGTCTGGCCCTGCCCAGGCATTAGGGAGGAGTTAATTAAATGTTTGATCAAATAAAGCAGGCTAGTTTTTAAGTCATTCATTTTGTATGGCACCCAGATGATGTTATAAATATCTAAACGGCCCTTGTCAGAAAAAAGGTTCCCTACCCCTGATCTGGGAACTCTGAACCTTGAGGAGTTTTAAACAAGGAACTAATAGTGATCATAGTTTTGATTTAGGAAAACCAAGCTGCTAATGGAGTGATTTCCAGAGTGATCTGTAGCTAAAGTAGATATTTTAAACACCAACTAAATAATGTTGTCAGTTTAAATAACTTTGGTGAGAGGAGGTGGCTCTTGATCTGAGTTTGCCAAACCAACTGTACTATGAATGAATCATCTGTACTTTCTCTAGGCCCCGAGCATGCTGGGACAGCTGGTAGCCTGGCTTCTCAACTTTCTTGTTCTTGCTTTCCAGGTCACCAAGAATGAACGTCAGGTTATGAAGCCACTCTATGACAGGTACCGCCTGGTCAAACAGATCCTGTCCCGAGCCAACACCATGCCCATCATGGTGAGTTCACCATCTCTCTGTTGTTGGTTACCTGGTTGAATGGGCCCTGGCTAATAGGAGGGCCCTGGCCTGCCTTCTCATTAAAGAATAGGCTTTAAGGGTTGAATGTGCCATTAATATCGATGGCCCGTAAGCTTGAGGAATGAAGAATTTGTCAAAGACTTCTGAGACTACATTGGTCAAAAAAAAAAAAAAAATGAGCAAACCTGAAGCTGATAGAATTTTTTTTTTTTTCTTTTGAGAGTCATGCTTTGGCCAGGAACATACCCCTAACACGTGCTGGGCCAACTCCTCCCTCGCCCTTTCCTTTGAGACTGAGTACCAAAGGGACAGGGCTGGGCTTTCTCCAGGCCTCTCTGCACTAGGAGTCTCTGGTCCCAGGGGCGTCTGTGAATAGCCTTCTCTCCCCTCTCAGAGGAAATACAGGGCTCCTATCCAGGGAGAAGTCTGCTAAGGAGCTCGGGACAGCAGGCCTTTCTGGAGGACTCACTGGTGGAGAAATGTGAGGTGGAAAGGGGGTGAGGCTAGCGACTGTGCAGGTGCTCTCAGACGCCACCATTCTTGGACTTAGCCACTTTTGGCCTCTGAGCTTGGATTTTGTCTGGAGCAGGGAGCAGCAGCTCTGGGAGAGCCTTTCAGGACTGGCCAGCCCCCTCACCCCACCCCTGCATTCTGAGCTTTTCCACCTGCCCCTGTGAGTGCCCTGTGAATCCAGGTTGCCTGTTTCACCTGCCTCTGTCCAGGCGCCCGAAGGCTTCCTCTACTGTCTTCTAGGCTTTTTAATAAGCAGACACGGCCTCCTGGTGTTGTTGAAATGCACACTCCCCTGGCCACTGCTCTTCCATTCCTGCTGCAGCCTCCTGCTTATGTCTAGGCCTCCGCTGGGCTCTCCATGCCTTTTCACAGTGCAGTTGCTCCTGGGAATGAGGGAGGTCCAGAGACCTCAGGCTGGTGTGTTTGCAGGAAGCGCCTTTTCTAGGAATGCCCTGCAGAAGGAATTAGTAGCTCACCAACACCAGGATTAAATAAATCTAAGGAATCGGTTTCATTCTTCAGTTAGGAACCCTTAGTGTCTGAATAGGGTGAGTGGACAATGGGGACGTCAGAATACCTTCGTATCACCTCAGGAGCTGACGCTATTCTAGGTGAAGCTGTTAAGTACAGGTGTTCTTGTCGTGGCTGGGATGGGGAGGGGAGGGCTGGGGAGGCAGGTGGGTGGTCTGCTCGGGGGTTTCCTCTGCGTGTTTGGTTAAGGTACTTCTTGCTGTCATGGGAGCTCCTTGGTTGGGGCGGGGGAGGATTTGGACTCTGGAGTGAAGAAGCAACGTGAAAAGAACTTTGGTTGTTGCTGGTTTTCCTGGGAATTTTTGGTGGGAAGGAGTTAGAGCACATCATTGAAAGGCAGCGATGAATCCTGGTGAGGCAGAGGAGGTGGAGAGCTGGCGGGAAAGGTAAGGGGTTCGCAATGTAACCTACTTGTCAACGCCTGTCGCAGGGTTCCCCTTCCAGCAAGCGGAGAAGCCCTTTGCTGCAGCCAATTATCGAGGGAGAAACTGCTTGCTTCTTCAAGGACTCAAAGGTGAAGACCTCCAGCTGCTAACCTCTTGCTAAACCTGCCTCAGTTCCCTCCCTCCCTCCTGTGAGTGGAAGGGGTTGTGGTTGGGCCCTGCGCTGATGGATTCTGGTGGCATTCCCTAAACATCTTCACAGAGCCAACTGTGAACAATCCTTTTTATATTTATATCCTGTATTAGCCGATTTCCTTTGTTTCATTTCATTCCCCCACTTTTTATTGATGTTTTGTTTGTTGTTGTTTGTTTTCATTGATGATTCTTTCGTTTGCACATTGTTTTTTATTTTGGGTTTTCCCCCTATTTGGAGGATAGTTTATCTATATTTCAAAATTTTATTAAATTAGCTCACTGCATAACTTTCTTTAAAATCTAATTTACTGAGTTTTTAGAAAAAACAAAATTAGCAAAGACAATATGTGCAGGACAAATTTAAAAAATTAGCATTTTATAGGCAAATATCACAGTTGCCGTTGGCAGATTCGCTGGTTCAGTTCCACCCACACTTTCTTCCTCTCCCCTCTCCCCTGGCACACACTGTCCTCAGGCCTAATTTTATAATCTCTTCCTAATCAGGGAATGTAGTGCTGGGACCAGCAGTCACTAGAACATATGTTCAGATTTATTTCCCAAGTAATTATGGATTTAGACAAATAATCCTTGTTCTCAGTGGCTACCTTTGCTAGAATAGGAGGTACCATCTGTGCTCAGAGATCTGTGTCCCCTGTAAGGACCTCATTGGCCTGCATCAGGATCAGCCTCTTTCATGTTCTTGTTTTTTGATAATTGAACAAACTGGGTGGCTTTATATAGGGATCTAGAGATGAAAAGTCAATGCCAACCTTTTTTTAAAAAAAATCAGTGAATGTTAAAGTTGGAAGGGGAAGTAAAACCCAAAGTAGAAGTGAGTTTTAAGAGTTTCACTTGTCTTATTTCTGTCAAAGTTCCCAGCCTGGGGTGGTCATGTATTATTCGTAGTTAGAAATTATTATTTCAGAATATGCGCCCTGGCTCCCACAAAAGGGATGCCAATTGAGAACGGCTCCCTTCTCTTACCTAATTCTCACCTTTATGAGCGGAGATAAGGAACCAGAAGCTACATGGGCCTCCCTTTTATCTACTCTGTTTCTTTTCTTACCTTTTAAGGGTCTTAAATACTTCATATACCTCATTAGGCAATGATTGTCCTGACTGTTCCTATTATTTTAGATGGAATGTGTTTTATGAAAATTCTCTAAATGTGAAATTTAGGTGACTGTGCTGTATTGTATCTTAAAAATTAGAGCTATTTTCTTACAACAAGACTAGAAAGAAGACACATTTTTGTCTAGCTGGCAATTTCACACAAGAATCAAGTCACCATAATTAAAGAAATTTGGACCATTATATGTACGAAATTAATCTATTTCTCTGAGAATTATATAATAGAACTGTTTCTAGATTAAGCTGTGTTCTTTAACACATCCAAAATATGACAGGTAATAATTGCCTCATTAAACAATTAAAAGGAATACTAATGACTCTCTTCTTAAAAAGAGGACAGTCTTTCAAATCTTACTGTTTATGTTGGTTAATTTTTTCACAAGTATATTTTGGCCATGGCTCTTCTGCTGGGCCACATGGTAATCAGAATTTCAGATAATTTTGCAATGATTGCATTGCTTTTGTAAATAGTGCTGTCTTTTAGTTAATTTTGTTCCAACTGGCGAGGCTTATTAGCATGTATCTGGATTGTACTAATTCTGAAACAATTTAGAATTTGGTATGTGTACCAATAAGAAGATTGTATGTGAACATTGTTGTTGTTTTTTTAAACCATTCCTTGTTTTAAATGTTTCCGGGAGGAACCTAATGTGTGTGAAATAGAGCCAGCTCAAGCTCTGAGGCCCTAAATCTTCCAGCCCAGAAATCCTAGAGGTCATCTCATCAGTTCTATCCAACATAAAAATCTCCTCTAAAACTTTGCTGACAGAATGGAGACACCGCCCCTAAGAAGAGATTCCTTCTCCAAGCCTGACAAGTTTACAGCAGCAGGGAGAATAAGTTCACTCATTACCGGGCTAAACATCAATAGTAACTAAAACTTATACTGTTTTATAATGATTTATAAAATATATGTAATAGATAATCTTAGAATGTACCATAAGCTTAATAAGTATACAGTATTACAGTTAGTGAGTATAATAAGAAGTCACCTCCATAGTTATTATTGTGTTGCTTTCTACTTACGAGGCGTGGCTGTGCCCTCTGGGATGACATGGAGCATGCACAGCGCTTCTTTTGTGAGAGTACTTCCTAGTTAGCCACCTCCCTGCCCACTCCCACCCACACTGGATAAACATCTCTCCAAGTATTTCTTACTGTTTCTCACATGATGTGGGTGCCAGACCTGCCGGCAGCCTAGCGGCTCCGCTATGTACACACACATCCGTCTATCTATATCTTCACACACACATCATTTATCTATATCCTTCAAACACACATCAGTCTATCTGTATCTTCAAACACACACATCAGTCTGTCTGTATCTTTCACATACACATCCGTCTATCTGTATCCTTCACACACACATCAGTCTGTCTGTATCCTTCTTAAAAACTGATGCCCAGGGCTATACACCCTTCTAGGTATGGTTTAACCAGGAAGGCAGAGGGTGCAGGACTAATCTGGACTTCCATTGGGATGATTTCAATGGGCCCTTCAGTTCCACACATCTGTGACCGTGTGACTGTCACTGTATCAGGACGGTATTGTCGTTTTTCTAGAGCAGGCTGTCTGGACTTCAGCATTGGACACATTTAGGGGCAGATAACTCTTCCTTGTGGGGAGCTCTCTTCTCCTCACTAGATGCCAATAGTGCATTCCAACCCTTCCTCCTCCTCCCCACTCCCGACCCCATGTGACCACCATAAATGTCTCCAGACCTTTCCAAGGGCCCCTAGGGGGCAAGATGAGCCCAATTGAGAGGCCCCAGTGGAGGCCTGTCTTACGGTTGATTTATACAACCCCCAGCTTCTTTCACACATCTGTGTGACCAACTTTTGTCCTAACCTAATTGCAGGATCTTGAATTTTTCCAGTTGGCTACTTTTATACTTCTATTCCAGCCTTACGAAATGGAGTATAGAGTTTGTATTCCAACACACCAGATGTCCCCACCCGCCTTGCGCTACCTACACATTTTGTAAATAGCCTTTTGTGTCATTATCCCCGGGACGATAAATGCTGAGTAAGGCAGAGCCGGGTGAAGAGCCTGCTCCAGGCTTTCTCTCCAGAATCACGTCACCACTGTGTCATCACTCTCCACGCTTTCACAACCAGCTCACTTGGTTCTCCACTAAAATCCAGATATTACACCAATCCCGTCAAATAAGGGGAGATGGTTAGTTCCCATGATTTGTTTGTAAGGAGCCAGTGCTAATCACTGTCAATCACTGTCTATCAGTTGCTCATAGATTATCTGTATATTGATTCCTTCTAACTGCTCCTGCCTCCTGAGGTAGATTTGCTACTTTAACTGGAACAACCGATGTTGTACTTTCTTTTGTTCATGGAGCTGTACTCCTAACCAATTGTTTCCTTTTTCAAGATGTTAGGATGTGTTCTCCTGGTATGATTGTATATTTTGGCAGTAAATGTAAAATTTCTTTTAAAAATCTTTCTTTCACTATGCTGTACACCTAAAACTAATACAAAATAATATTGAATGTAAACTGTAATTTTTAAATTTTTTTGTCTTGTTTTAGACTGTAAGATTATTTCTTAGACTTATAACATAGCTTTAAAATTGACACTAAGAAATGCTAATATGACTGTATTGTTTTTCTAAATGCATTATCAAGACAGAGAATATGACTGTATTTTTCGGCATCCAAGATTCTAAGAAAAAAAGTATTTTTTCTAAGAAAAAAATGTATTTTTTCTTAGAATCTTGGATGCCGAAAAATACAGTCATGATTCTTAGACATGCCTTGAAAGAACTTAGGAGGTTTATGAGTCAATTCATGGAAGATAAATGTTTTGATCTCAAACATTAAGATTTTGTTTACCAGGCAACCACAAATATTTTATCATCTCAATCCTTAAATAGGAAGGCTACTTGTTCTATTTCTAAGAATGTTCACCACTTAATAAAAAATATGTCCTGATATATGCAAGTAATAGAATTCTGAAAACTGGTTGCCAGTGGTGGGCTTTATCCTATATTGTCTTAGAATCTTTAGATTATTTTGCTTCATTTGATTGAGGACATAAAGTATGATGGTTGTTCCTTCCTACCTCAGCCTTAAAATGTTAATTGTGATGTAAACTAATTTTTATAGTTTTTTTTTCCCTATTGATTGACTATATTTAGTCTGATTACTTGCCATGTATATATAGCTGTTCGATAATATATACATAAGGATACATAGGTGTTGCTAAAGATAGATATAGAAGAAACCTTATGGTGTCTGGATAAGTAAGATTGTCCAGTGATACTGGTAATGAAAGAGTACCAGGAAAAGTAACTGGATTTTGGCTGGGGTTGCTGTGTGTCTCCAGGAAGAAGAGGAGGGTTCAGAAGATGATAGCAACACCAAGCCAGACTTCGAGGTCACTCTGAACACCGAGTTCAGCGCTCATTGCTGTCCCGACCAATTTGAAGAAGGCGCTGATGGGTTTATTTCCCCGATGGATGATAAAATGCCATCAAAATGCAGCCATGACTCCGGACTTTCGAATCTGCATGCTGCTTCAATGTATGTCGTTTTGGTGGAGGTGGTAAAATGTTTCGGTGAAGATAACTTTCCTAAATATTATTTTAGTCTTTATACTTAACATTAGCTGGCAAAACACAAGTGACTCACCTGGTGCATTTGTGTGGTTAAAATAGTGACTTTTTATTTTTAATTTCTGGCTCCAATTTTGTATATGCTTTATTCTGTGTTATTTGAGGAAGCATCTGAGATCTCACTTACACAAGGAGGCAGGCTCTTTAAACAGCATTTATGTAGCTCTGTTCCCACATGCCTCCCTTTATCTACCCTCCCCCCTCACCCCCCCGCAGCTCATCATGCAACATTCACTGAGCACAGATGTCATCTCTTTCTCTCAAACTGAAATATGAAAGAGCACCCAGGGATTTGACAAGTAGCAGGAGCCAAAGCTGTTGTCAGAGTTTCAGGGCACAGAAAGCATCCCTTTCCACTGACCCTCAGCTCCCTCAACAGTTTTTGCACCATGTGCTTCCCGCCTGTGTCCACAACATGCCCACCCCCAAGGTGCACATTTACTGCATTTATGACAATTCAGTTTTAACTCGATTTTCTTCCATTTTTTTCTCCCTCTTAGACCAGAACTCTTGGAACACCTTCAGGAAATGAGAGAAGAAAAGAAGAGGATTCGAAAGAAGCTTCGTGAATTTGAGGACAATTTCTTCAGACAAAATGGAAGGTAGTGCATGTGTATCCCTCCTCAACCCCTTACACACACATCCTTTTCCTTTTCCTGTCAGGACTGTGGGGAGCCTCCCAGACGGGGACCCTCTGCATCTGTCTCCCTGTAACCCAGTCCCGAGGTTTGTGCCCAGGCCCCTTTGGAGGGTGACTGGGAGGTGGTGAGGTTCGCGTGGTCCTTAAGGAAGAAGTGCTTCTTGGAGAGTGTCCAAGACCCGTGCAGACAGAACCGGCGTTTATAAAACAAACCCGTCACCTCACATTGTAATCTAAACTGAGCAGCTGGAAGCTGTGTTTCCAGTTGACAGCACTGGCTTATTTTTGTGTTTTTGTCTTAAGAAACTAGAAGGAGAAATAGGGAATGGAGGATTTTCTGGTTTAAAGCACATTTTAAAAGTAAAGGAAAATATACAAGAAGCAGTACACCCGCCTGATGGACAGGGTGCTTTTCTCCAGCGAGTTTCAGGCCAATGGAATCCTTCGGTAACGTTGTACTGAGGCGCCGTCTCCTCTTTGCCAGTGACTGCACACAGCATGTCTGGATCGGGCCACAGCGGGTGGCAGGGGCAGAGCAGGGAATGGATTTGTGTCTCTTACTCTGGAGTTAAGTTTTATCATTTGGAATTGATTGTATTTTCATCCCAACTATCTGAACAGTGTAGATAGAGTTTCTCATTAAGTCCCCTTTCATACTTCTCAAAAGTGTTGGGAAACTAAAGGACCATAAAAATGAACTTTGGCATGTAGAATGTGTTGTGTTCCCGTTTATTTCAATCACTGTATATGTTTATATTTAGGACCTCTGGTTTGGATCTGTCCTATAATGATTTTCTCAAGATTTATAAATTTTACTAAAGGCCCGGTGCATGAAATTCATGCACTGGGGAGG